>BDSI01000628.1:0-22044 GCA_003117195.1 Eudorina sp. 2006-703-Eu-15
GCCATAACGCAGCCAGCCAGCAGCCAGCGGCCAGCCAGCCAGCCTAATAACCTCGCTATCTAACCATCTACACCACCATCTATCAGTGGTCGTTTCGTTCGTTTAGTATTAATATTATTATTATTATTATTATACTCGCTTGTTCGAGATAGAGGCACAGAGAAAACTATAGCTATACGCCATCCCTGACGGAGGAGGCGGGCATGCACGCACGCATAAACTATCTATTGCAGCAGCAAGAACTAATGATCGACGGATAAAGGCACATACATGTTCGCGCATGTGTGTGTGTGAGCATGGCTGGAATCCTTTGGAGGACGGAGTGCGATCCCCCGATAAAATATATATCTATCTCTAGCTAGTCATGATCGACGAGTCAATGCATGAACCGTCGAAATATAAACTCTCAGGTGCGACGACCTTAACAACTAACTACTACCTTCCACAAACACACACAGAGGGGCCAGTCTGTAATGGCCCATACCGACGTACTGCTGACTACTAAGCCGAACCCGGTGCTAGGAACCGTGCCCTGAATGTCGGGTGCATGAGCTCAATCAAGTGGGTGTCGATGTAGGCCGTGTCCGGGACACGGAGATGTGGATGCGGGCTGGATCTCGCCCGGGATCCCCACGTCACCCGCGTGCACAACGTTGCCGTGCACGAACACGATGTCGCCGGGACTCATCTTCAGCCTGATGAGAGGGTATAGAGGCAACGAACTCGCAAACAACCCACGCGCCTTGTAGGCCGCAGCATGCGCCTCCTCACTCTCGCCCTCAACCACCAGCTTGTCCTCATCTTCGTTCTCCGTCTCCAAGCCATCGTCGCCAGCCGCAGGTGCAGCTGCAGGAGCAGCTGTAGTAGGCGCTGGTGCAGCAGCAGCAGCAGCAGCAGCAGCAGCAGCGCCGCTCGAGAACCACCGGTGGTGTGCAGGGCGCCGCCCACCCGCCGTGACCTACGCAGGGCGGCGATGCCGCCATCCCGTGAACCACCGGCGGCGCCGCTGCTCTGCAAACCGCCGCCGGTGGCGACGCCATCCCTTGATGATCCACCTGCGGCGGCGCCTCCACCTGCTGCTGATGAACCACCTGCGGCGGCGCCTCCACCTGCTGAACCGCCGGCGGCGCCGCTCTGCAAACCGCCGGCAGCGCCGCCAGCTGATGATGGCAATGGTGGATGTGGCGGAGCTGCTGCTGCAGCTGGGTTAACAAGGTCTTTCGACCCGCCTGGGCCCTGCTGCGTCCGACCGCGCAGCAGCCTGCTCACCCTTCTGGGAAACATGGGGGCCTGCTGGGACCCACCACTCGTCTCCAGCGCTTCAGCAGAAGTGTCAGCTGCAGCGGCTCCGGTACCTGCGCCTGGCTGGTCTGGCGCTGGTGGCGGTGCCGCTGTAGCAACAACTGCAGCTGGGGCGCCGTTGAGTTGTGATGCTGCAGCCACTCCTGCTGGCTGCCCATCCCTGGCACTGCCGCCCTGCTGTGAGGCCCCGCGCACCTCCAAGTTGACGGGTGCGGGAACTACAGCAGCAGCAGCAGCAGCAGCAGCAGCTGTAGTAGGCGCTGGTGCAGCAGCAGCAGCAGCAGCAGCAGCAGCAGCAGCAGCAGCAGCAGCAGCAGCACCACCACCACCACCACCACCACCACCACCACCACCACCACCACCACCACCACACCACCACCACCACCACCACCACCTCCAGCAGCACCACCACCTCCAGCAGCATCAGCAGCAGCAACAGCAGCAGCCGCAGACGCAGCCGCAGCAGCAGCAGCAGCTGCCACAGCTGCCTTTCTGGCCTGTAGCTGCTGCTTTACATAGAAGTGGTAGGACCGAATGATATGGTGGCTGCTCGGAGCTATCCGAAGGGTCGTACCCTCCACCATGGGAGCAAAGACCACGAACGGCTTGTCCTGGCCGGGGCCGTTGTCAGTATGCAGTGCCTGTGCACCAAGAGGCTTCCCAGAGGCGCTGGTAGCGTTGCCAATTAGCAATGCCTGGTGGATTTTCATGCCTGCATAGGTCGGGCCGCCAGATGCTAAAACCTGCTGAGTGACAGTCGTAACGTGCTCTGCAATCGCACGGAGGTCGGCGGGGGCTTCCTCTCTGATCTTGACCTGAAGCCGCAGGTCGTCGCCAGTGGTCATCGCGCATGTCCCAGAGTCCCGCACGACCGTACCGTCCTTCCGTCGCCTGACCCTCTGGAAGATAGGATCGGCATACTCCTCCACTTCAGCATCGGCGGCCTCGATGGCCTGGGGAGTCAGGAGCTGCAACAGCTCCTCATCTTGGAACACAGCAAATCCGAATTGCTGGAGCATGTCCGGGACCTGGGAAAGCGGCACGATGTAGAGGCTTGATGGGATCACTTGCAGGGCCACCTGCTGCTTCTTCTTCTTCCTCCTCTGCAACTGCTGCCCCTGCGCCTGCTGTCTGGCTGTGCCCACCACCTCCGCTGCCGCCTCCGCCTCCTGCTGGGCGTGATGTGCAATCAAGTTGAAATGATGCGGGCTCAACTCACAAACCATTCTTCAACTAACGAATAACAGAGACAATTATTATTATTATTATTATTATTATTATTATTATTATTATTATTATTATTATTATTATTATTATTATTATTATTATTATTATTATTATTATTATTATTATTATTATTATTATTATTATTATATTATTATTATTATTATTATTATTATTATTATTATTATTATTATTATTATTATTATTATTATTATTATTATTATTATTATTATTATTATTATTATTATTATTATTATTATTTATTATTATTATTATTATTATTATTATTATTATTATTATTATTACTATTAATAATAATAATTGGACCAGCAGGCATGAGAAGTACGTAGTAATGGCGCATATGACGACGTGCGTGCATGGAATCTATCCTACGCAATTCATGAAGACCCGTACGTACCAATAATAGGCAGGCAGGATTGCAGCAGGTCCTGTATCTCATTGCTTACCATGGGGCCAGTGGCTGCACGTCGCCTCCGCTTTGGGCGGCGGTCCACGAAATCCTCCTCCGCCTCCTCCGCCTCCCCCATCTCGTCCCCGCCCGCATCCCTGTCGTCTGCGGCACCGTCTGAGGCACTGCCGCCGTCCCTCTCCATATTGTCCGCCGGCCCGTCCTCCCTTGATGAAGCCGGGTGCTGACGAGGGTCTGCTGCCGTTTGTAGCTGTAAAAGGGCATCAGCTGCTGTCCTCGCCATCACGTCCTGATCGATGCATGAGAGGGAACGAAAATAATTATTTGGTAATTGCTTGATCATTGGGGAAACGTAGCAAGCTAGTAGCATGCTCTATAATATTATTAGATTTTTAGAAGCCGAACACTGATGGATGGTGCATGCATGGTCATATAGAGGTTTTAGGATGGTTGGAGGACGGATGGAAGGGGGTACATACGACGCAAGGGAAGGGTAAAAAGACGCGTGGTACCTTTGACTCACCGGCTGGGATTCCTGTTGCATCCGTTTTCGAATCATGGCGTCTGGCCCAGCAGCTGAGGATGGCCCAGCAGCTGCCACAGCGTCCAACTCCACGTCGTCGCGCGTTCGTTGCCCACCTGCTGCTGCCTGGCCATTGGCATCTTCATCCTCCCCAGCCGCTCCGAAGTCAGGCTGCTGCATAAGGCGGGGTGCAGCATCCTCGATGGGCAACTCAGTCCTGCCCACGTTCGGCAGCGCGTTGTTGCCCATGCGTGGCGGTTCCTGCATGGCGGGAGGCAAGAGGATGGACACATGTGTATGTGTGGAGAGCTCGAGGGGAATCACAACCCTAAGAAGGTAATGTAGAGAAAGAATGTCATGCCTATCACTTTCCTTGCAGGGGTTATAAGGTCAGCAGTATGTAGTGTATGTAAAGCTGATCAGAATTATTCCAAAAAAAATAAAGTGTGCACGCAAAACACATACAGCACCACCACCCACCACCGACCACCTCCACCACCACCACTCACATACAGCAGTAGTTATTACCCTTTTATTTGCGCTTTCCCCACACGATACTGACCTCTGCAACCGGTGGGTTCCGGGTGTCCTTCAGTGGACTCAGGACAGATGGCTCATCATCCGACGTGTCCACCTGCTCGTCCTGCTTGTCCTGCTCCGCCGCCTCCTCATCATCATGTTCCTCCTGCTTCTTCTGCTCCTCCTGCTCCTCCTGCTCCTCCTGCTCCTCCTGCTCCTCCTGCTCTTGCTCTTCCTCCTCATTGCTGCGTGCGGACCATGGATCCGTGTAACAAGATGCACCCCCGCCTGCGGCACCATGTGATGGGTTTATCGGCACAAGCATCAAATTGGGTTTAGGGTTGAATGGGCCGCCGGCCATCCGCGCGCTGCCCCCTGGGAACAAAGGGGTAACTAACGATACCCCGGGCAGGCTGCAGCGCCTTCACCGTTCACATCCTCCCGATCACCTGCTGTAGTGGTACCGCCGGCGGCGCGGCGAGGAATGGGAATGCTGAGGCCTGCAGAGCCAGCGGCTGCACCACCAGCAGAGTTGCTGTCAAGGTGGTTGTTACTGGGGAGGCTGATTCCAGCAGCAGTGCTAGCGGCGGGTAGGGCTGGGTGCTGCCGGTTGGGGTTGCCGAACCTGAAGGTTGATGCTGCTAGTGCAGTACTTGCCAACCTGTCGATGGTTTGGTTGGCAGCAGTCGTAGCAGTCGTAGCCTCCTGCGTTGGCTTCTTTGTTCTGCTGTGTTTATTGGTGAGGAGATCCTGCACCCAGCAGGGGACACAGAGGACCAAAAGGAACGCAGGGGTTTCATTGGAGGTGCACATATCAATCAGGATGCTCAGTGCTGTGAAACCTTTACACGGCGGTTTCCTGCTGGAACTCCTATCATTATTAGTGAGCAGGATGGGGAAGAGAAAGGTCGTCCGTTGTCTAGATCGCGATAGGGCTAGTGTACTCTAAGGAGAGGTAGACAAGTACATGCCGTACCTACCCGAGACTTGGAGAGGGAGAGGACAAAGTGAAGTAGTACATATCCCAACCATGCCGTTTGTTCCAACGTACCTCCCATAAGTAGTACCAGGCAAGCTGAGGCCAGTGGAACTTGAATAGCGGAATGTTAGGGTGACCGGTGAAGACATGCTGCCCTGTGAGGGCTCTGCCAACAGTGTTCTCAGCCGGCTCCGCAGCGAGACCCAACTCAATGGCCTTGTTCACGTACTCTCCTTTAGGTACGTTTCTCCTTTGCAGCTCTTCCTGTGCCCATAGGATAGCCCCTCTTATCAGATAATAGGTAAAGGTCCTCGCCGAGTTGATGCCCAGCAGAGCCCTGAGAGTGATCGTCGTCTACGTACGATATGTGATGTTGCGGTATTAGTTCAGGGAATTCTTACATATATGAGTGAGAGGACGATATTCATCAGTCTTACCAGAGGGTCTTCCAAGTTCTGAAAGGAAATGTTCAAAATTTCTGTGTAGTTTCCGTTCTTGGGTGCAAAACCGCGCCAGTTAGAGCAGCGTATTTCACTTCCTAATGGCAAATTCGAAATGAAGCAAAGGAGGAGGAAATACTGGACGTAGAGTTTGTTGTTGATCTGATTCTTTTTCCCGCGCAACGTGGAAATGTTTTCTACCAGCTGGGAAATGTTAAAAACATTCATTTTAAAAAGGTGTCATTTTAGTCTAAGGGACAGGCGGTGTAAAATGCCAGCATTCAGCTTGTATGGTAAGTGTCGTACGTTACACATGCAGTTTGTACGGAGCGCGCGCGCGCGGCGGGAAGCGGCATGCCGCCGTCCCTCGCCCCTGGTGTCATTTTAGTCTAAGGGACAGGCGGTGTAAAATGCCAGCATTCAGCTTGTATGGTAAGTGTCGTACGTTACACATGCAGTTTGTACGGAGCGCGCGCGCGCGGCGGGAAGCGGCATGCCGCCGTCCCTCGCCCCTGGTGTCATTTTAGTCTAAGGGACAGGCGGTGTAAAATGCCAGCATTCAGCTTGTATGGTAAGTGTCGTACGTTACACATGCAGTTTGTACGGAGCGCGCGCGCGCGGCGGGAAGCGGCATGCCGCCGTCCCTCGCCCCTGGTGTCATTTTAGTCTAAGGGACAGGCGGTGTAAAATGCCAGCATTCAGCTTGTATGGTAAGTGTCGTACGTTACACATGCAGTTTGTACGGAGCGCGCGCGCGCGGAGGGAAGCGGCATGCCGCCGTCCCTCGCCCCTGGTGTCATTTTAGTCTAAGGGACAGGCGGTGTAAAATGCCAGCATTCAGCTTGTATGGTAAGTGTCGTACGTTACACATGCAGTTTGTACGGAGCGCGCGCGCGCGGAGGGAAGCGGCATGCCGCCGTCCCTCGCCCCTGGTGTCATTTTAGTCTAAGGGACAGGCGGTGTAAAATGCCAGCATTCAGCTTGTATGGTAAGTGTCGTACGTTACACATGCAGTTTGTACGGAGCGCGCGCGCGCGGAGGGAAGCGGCATGCCGCCGTCCCTCGCCCCTGGTGTCATTTTAGTCTAAGGGACAGGCGGTGTAAAATGCCAGCATTCAGCTTGTATGGTAAGTGTCGTACGTTACACATGCAGTTTGTACGGAGCGCGCGCGCGCGGAGGGAAGCGGCATGCCGCCGTCCCTCGCCCCTGGTGTCATTTTAGTCTAAGGGACAGGCGGTGTAAAATGCCAGCATTCAGCTTGTATGGTAAGTGTCGTACGTTACACATGCAGTTTGTACGGAGCGCGCGCGCGCGGAGGGAAGCGGCATGCCGCCGTCCCTCGCCCCTGGAGTGATGGGGCGCGGCGTGGCGCGACACCGCCGCGGTGACCAACCCCACCGTCCCATACCGCTGTCCCTCGCCCATGGAGTGTTGGGGCTGGGGTGTCGGGAGTCGCCGCCGACACCAATGCCGCCGTCCCACGCCGCCGTCCGTCACCCGTGGCGGGAACCCTAGTGCAACCAACCCCCAGCCATGCAACCATCCTCCCCCGTGGACTGTTGGGGCGTGGCGTGGCGCGACACCGCCGCGGTGACCAACCCCACCGTCCCACGCCGCCGTCCCTCGCCCGTGGAGTGTTGGGGCTGGGGTGGCGGGAAATCGCCGCCGACACCAATGCCGCCGTCCCACGCCGCCGTCCCTCCCCCCTGGAGTGTTGGGGCTTGGCGTGGCGCGACACAGCCGCCGTCACCAACCCCACCGTCCCACGCCGCTGTCCCTCGCCCGTGGAGTGTTGGGGCTGGGGTGGCGGGAAATCGCCGCCGACACCAATGCCGCCGTCCCACGCCGCCGTCCGTCACCCGTGGCAGGAACCCTAGTGCAACCAACCCCCAGACATGCAGCCGTCCCTCGCCCGTGGAGTGTTGGGGCTGGGGTGGCGGGAAATCGCCGCCGACACCAATGCCGCCGTCCCACGCCGCCGTCCGTCACCCGTGGCAGGAACCCTAGTGCAACCAACCCCCAGACATGCAGCCGTCCCTCCCCCTGGAGTGTTGGGGCGTGGCGTGGCGGGAAATCGCCGCCGACACCAATGCCGCCGTCCCTCGTCTCAAACCCAATCATCCTCGAAGTCCCATTCATCCTCAGCAGACTCATATTCCGATGCTGGCTCGTCATGGGAGTCCTCCTCGTCAGTGCCCTCCACAACCCACACATCATTTGGGGTGGACGCGGCGGCAAGGGTCCTGGCGGCGCGCTCTGGATGGGAATCTGCGCCGCCATCCAGCCAACCCATTCCGCCATCCATAGGCACCAGGGCCGCAGCCTCCAAGGCTGCGGAACGGTGGCGCTCCCTGCCGCCGGCCCCACCGCCGCCGCCGCCGAAGCCTGCGGCGTCGGCTCTGCCCCAAGCACCACGCCAACCTCGCCTCCGCGGCCCCTCGGCATCCGCTCCGAAGCAAGCGGCCCAGGGGCTGGCAAGGTGCCGCCGCCGCGGCCGCGGCCGCCGCTGCCTGCGGACGCAGCGGCAAGGGTCCTGGCGGCGCGCTCTGGCTGGGAATCTGCGCCGCCATCCAGCCAACCCATTCCGCCATCCATAGGCACCAGGGCCGCAGCCTCCAAGGCTGCGGAACGTTGGCGCTTCCTGCCGCCGGCCCCACCGCCGCCGCCGCCGAAGCCTGCGGCGTCGCCTCTGCCCCCAAGCACCACGCCAACCTCGCCGCCGCGGCCCCCCGGCATCTGCTCCGAAGCGAGCGGCCCAGGGGCTGGCAAGGTGCCGCCGCCGCGGCCGCGGCCGCCGCTGCCTGCGGACGCGGCGGCAAGGGTCCTGGCGGCGGGCTCTGGCTGCGAGTCGGCGCCGCCATCCAGCCTGCCCATTCCGCCATCCATAGGCGCCAGGGCCGCAGCCTCCAAGGCTGCGGAACGGTGGCGCTCCCTGCCGCCGGCCCCACCGCCGCCGCCGCCAAAGCCTGCGGCGTCGCCTCTGCCCCAAGCACCACGCCAACCACGCCGCCGCGGCGCCCCGACATCCGCTCCGAAGTGAGCGGCCCAGGGGCTGGCAAGGTGCCGCCGCCGCGGCCGCCCCCGCCACTGCCTGCGGACGCGGCGGCAAGGGTACTGGCGGCGCGCTCTGGCTGCGAGTCGGCGCCGCCATCCAGCCAACCCATTCCGCCATCCATAGGCGCCAGGGCCGCAGCCTCCAAGGCTGCGGAACGGCGGCGCTCCCTGCCGCCGGCCCCACCGCCGCCGCCGCCGAAGCCTGCGGCGTCGCCTCTGCCCCCAAGCACCACGCCAACCTCGCCGCCGCGGCCCCCCGACATCCGCTCCGAAGCGAGCGGCCCAGGGGCTGGCAAGGTGCCGCCGCCGCGGCCGCGGCCGCCGCTGCCTGCGGACGCGGCGGCAAGGGTCCTGGCGGCGGGCTCTGGCTGCAAGTCGGCGCCGCCATCCAGCCTGCCCATTCCGCCATCCATAGGCGCCAGGGCCGCAGCCTCCAAGGCTGCGGAACGGTGGCGCTCCCTGCCGCCGGCCCCACCGCCGCCGCCGCCAAAGCCTGCGGCGTCGCCTCTGCCCCCAAGCACCACGCCAACCACGCCGCCGCGGCCCCCCGACATCCGCTCCGAAGTGAGCGGCCCAGGGGCTGGCAAGGTGCCGCCGCCGCGGCCGCCCCCGCCACTGCCTGCGGACGCGGCGGCAAGGGTACTGGCGGCGCGCTCTGGCTGCGAGTCGGCGCCGCCATCCAGCCACCCATTCCGCCATCCATAGGCGCCAGGGCCGCAGCCTCCAAGGCTGCGGAACGGCGGCGCTCCCTGCCGCCGGCCCCACCGCCGCCGCCGCCAAAGCCTGCGGCGTCGCCTCTGCCCCCAAGCACCACGCCAACCTCGCCGCCGCGGCCCCCGACATCCGCTCCGAAGTGAGCGGCCCAGGGGCTGGCAAGGTGCCGCCGCCGCGGCCGCCCCCGCCACTGCCTGCGGACGCGGCGGCAAGGGTCCTGGCGGCGGGCTCTGGCTGCGAGTCGGCGCCGCCATCCAGCCTGCCCATTCCGCCATCCATAGGCGCCAGGGCCGCAGCCTCCAAGGCTGCGGAACGGCGGCGCTCCCTGCCGCCGGCCCCACCGCCGCCGCCGCCAAAGCCTGTGGCGTCGCCTCTGCCCCCAAGCACCACGCCAACCTCGCCGCCGCGGCCCCCCGACATCCGCTCCGAAGTGAGCGGCCCAGGGGCTGGCAAGGTGCCGCCGCCGCGGCCGCGGCCGCCGCTGCCTGCGGACGCGGCGGCAAGGGTCCTGGCGGCGGGCTCTGGCTGCGAGTCGGCGCCGCCATCCAGCCTGCCCATTCCGCCATCCATAGGCGCCAGGGCCGCAGCCTCCAAGGCTGCGGAACGGCGGCGCTCCCTGCCGCCGGCCCCACCGCCGCCGCCGCCAAAGCCTGCGGCGTCGCCTCTGCCCCCAAGCACCACGCCAACCTCGCCGCCGCGGGCCCCCGACATCCGCTCCGAAGTGAGCGGCCCAGGGGCTGGCAAGGTGCCGCCGCCGCGGCCGCCCCCGCCACTGCCTGCGGACGCGGCGGCAAGGGTACTGGCGGCGCGCTCTGGCTGCGAGTCGGCGCCGCCATCCAGCCAACCCATTCCGCCATCCATAGGCGCCAGGGCCGCAGCCTCCAAGGCTGCGGAACGGTGGCACTCCCTGCCGCCGGCCCCACCGCCGCCGCCGCCAAAGCCTGCGGCGTCGCCTCTGCCCCCAAGCACCACGCCAACCTCGCCGCCGCGGCCCCCCGACATCCGCTCCGAAGTGAGCGGCCCAGGGGCTGGCAAGGTGCCGCCGCCGCGGCCGCCCCCGCCACTGCCTGCGGACGCGGCAGCAAGGGTACTGGCGGCGCGCTCTGGCTGCGAGTCGGCGCCGCCATCCAGCCAACCCATTCCGCCATCCATAGGCGCCAGGGCCGCAGCCTCCAAGGCTGCGGAACGGCGGCGCTCCTTGCCGCCGGCCCCACCGCCGCCGCCGCCGAAGCCTGCGGCGTCGCCTCTGCCCCCAAGCACCACGCCAACCTCGCCGCCGCGGCCCCCCGACATCCGCTCCGAAGCGAGCGGCCCAGGGGCTGGCAAGGTGCCGCCGCCGCGGCCGCGGCCGCCGCTGCCTGCGGATGCGGCGGCAAGGGTCCTGGCGGCGGGCTCTGGCTGCGAGTCGGCGTCGCCATCCAGCCTGCCCATTCCGCCATCCATAGGCGCCAGGGCCGCAGCCTCCAAGGCTGCGGAACGGCGGCGCTCCCTGCCGCCGGCCCCACCGCCGCCGCCGCCAAAGCCTGCGGCGTCGCCTCTGCCCCCAAGCACCACGCCAACCTCGCCGCCGCGGCCCCCCGACATCCGCTCCGAAGTGAGCGGCCCAGGGGCTGGCAAGGTGCCGCCGCCGCGGCCGCGGCCGCCGCTGCCTGCGGACGCGGCGGCAAGGGTCCTGGCGGCGGGCTCTGGCTGCGAGTCGGCGCCGCCATCCAGCCTGCCCATTCCGCCATCCATAGGCGCCAGGGCCGCAGCCTCCAAGGCTGCGGAACGGCGGCGCTCCCTGCCGCCGGCCCCACCGCCGCCGCCGCCAAAGCCTGCGGCGTCGCCTCTGCCCCCAAGCACCACGCCAACCTCGCCGCCGCGGCCCCCGACATCCGCTCCGAAGTGAGCGGCCCAGGGGCTGGCAAGGTGCCGCCGCCGCGGCCGCCCCCGCCACTGCCTGCGGACGCGGCAGCAAGGGTACTGGCGGCGCGCTCTGGCTGCGAGTCGGCGCCGCCATCCAGCCAACCCATTCCGCCATCCATAGGCGCCAGGGCCGCAGCCTCCAAGGCTGCGGAACGGCGGCGCTCCCTGCCGCCGGCCCCACCGCCGCCGCCGCCGGCGTCGCCTCTGCCCCCAAGCACCATGCCATCCTCGCCGCCGCGGCCCCCCGGCATCTGCTCCGAAGCAAGCGGCCCAGGGGCTGGCAAGGTGCCGCCGCCGCGGCCGCCCCCACCGACGCCGCCTGCCGACCTCTCTTGATTTCTCCATTCACGCAGACGGTCGATGACCTGGTAGGCCAGCATGACGTTCTTGTTGAGGATGTAGGAGATATCCCAGGCATTCTGTGAGTTGCACATAGTCCAGGAATCCCCTACCAAGCGAGAATTTCGCTGTCGTTCGATCTCCAGAACAAGTTCGCCAAAAGCAGTTGTGGCGTGAATGTGACGGAATTTCTGGGGGCTGAATGGAGTCCAGGGGGCACCGTAGGTCTTCTCTATGAACTTCCATTCATTGGCGAACTGGCTGTCGTTGGCCGCAAACGGGATGCCGTTCCGTTGGATGAGGAGGAAAGGCGTGCCGTGGTACTTTTCCTGTGTGTCGGCGTTACCCTGTAGCAGGAGGACCGGCCTCGCCCACTTCTGATATGTACGAATAACCGTTGATAGCTCCGAAGGCAGAGAAAGGCGGAAGTCATCCTTCCGCGACGCGGCGGTCTTGTGGTGTAGAATTTCCATGGCCAAGTACGTTCTGGATGACACAGCAGGGTCGTACGGCTCCTCCTGAAGGTTGTTGCCACGGCAGTTGTCGACCGTGCATCCCTTTTCCTTGCACTTCCGCGATCCAATCTTCATGAGGGTGCAGATGGATGACATGCGCAGGGGTGGTAGGAACAGCCCTGACAGGAACATCAGGAGGAGTTGGTGCATGAGCAGGATGGCGGTGCGCAGGGAAGCAGTCTGTAGGCCCTCGCGTTTATCCGCTTCCAGTGAGGAACTTGCACGGCTCTCGAGTGTTCTGTAGAAAGAGAACACCGTACGTTTGGAGGGCAAGGCTCCCAAAGGGATCCTAGCGTGATGGTGCAGAGGGGCGTCTCCACTGCCCCCGGCACCACTGTCTCCTCCTGTGCCCCTTGCACCGCCGTCGCCACTTCTGCTTCTGACACCAACGTCGCCGGGTCTCTCCCCAGCACCGTCGCCGTTCCCACGGCTTGTGCCGACGTTGTCGCGACCTTCACCACCACCACTTCTGCCGCCGTCGAGATGGCCGCCGCTGGCGTTCCTGATGTCTCTGCCGTCGCCGCCGCCACCGCGGACGTGCGCAGCATTTTCGGCGGCGGCGGCGGCTGTGTGTTGACGGAATAGAGGTCGTGGAGGCGACGCTGGCGGCGGAGTTACATCACGTTCATCCTCCAGCGACTGCGAGCGATCCTCACTGGGTTCCATGGATTCCTCTTCGTCAGTTGATGCATCGCTGCTGTGATGCGAAGAAGCAGATGAAGAAGAAGATGACGTAGTGGCGTCCACGTCATCGCCGTTCTCTTCTGGAAGTCTGCCGACAGCTTTGGGACCTCCGATACGTCGGTAAAAGTACTTCGACTGTGTCTTCAGGCGGTGCAGCCAGCCGTCGAGCTTGCGCAAGTGCTCCATCTGCGCATGGAACATTTTTAAAAAGGTTAGTGGTAAAGTGATTGGTCATGATGGACAGGAGATAGAGCAAGGACAGGAAGAAGAAAGAACGTGTACGAATATGCGCGTGTGAGCATGAAAGTACGTTCCTCATGCGCAGAATCCTGTAACTCATGGGGATTATTAATTGGAACCGCAACGAACTGTGAACTAAAACAAATCCCGGCATTTAAGAATCGGTATTGTAAGCGTGGTCTGTTGGCATTACATGCATACCTTCAGCGGGCATTCAGTCCCGTCCACTTCCTTTAGGTAGTCCACCGCCTTTAGGAGGCCACTAATCTCATTTTTGAAGTGGAGCTGGCTGCACCGTGTTGTCATGTAGTCCAGGTAATCCGCCAGGAGGATCTGGGGGAGAGGATGCAGGCATGGCCACAATGCATGTGTTTTAACCCCTTGAGGATCCCTTCAGAACGTGCATGGGACTCGCAGAATTTTTTAGGTGTGGCCCCTAATAAATTTGGAAAACCTGCGCATTACTTAATACATGCTTAGGATGCAGGTGTGTGTAACGTTACCTAGGGTGAGGGAATCTCACGCCGACGCGTGGCACTGTAAGCTAGCTGCGGCCCCCGGTGCGTTGAATCCCTATGCGAAATTGACATACCTGGTTGCTGATGAGCCGGATCGACAGGTACTGCACTTGAACACCCAAGGTGTTGTACGAGAAGCCCAGCAGCTTGGACAGGACGTTCATGTAACTCCGTAGAGTCTTGTGGTTAAGGCCCCTCTTGCCGCCCTCGTTCAGGTTCATCGGTTTCAGGCACCACCGCTTGAACTTCTTGTGCTCCGAACGAAAAGGGCATGCCTTAGGAAGGTCCTTTCGTGTTTTGAATTGGAAAAGGAGGCCGAAGCGTGGCGTCCCTTTAATGAGGCCGTTGGGGTGACGCCAGTCCGTCCTTCTGGGAAGGTCAGAAGGGAACTTGTGCTTCACAGTGTAGTACATGTCTCTGCTGGATTGCAGGTCCTCGCCACCTTCTGCATTGTCCCCGCCCGCGGCATGTGTGCCTAGCGGAACAGTCCCGTACGCCCCCGTATCACGGCCTGCTGGTACCGAGCCGGTTGGAGTGCCGGCATCGGAACCTTGCATGTGGCCCGGCAGTGAAGTTCCAGACTTAGTATTGACGGTGTTGGCTAGTATGGTATGGCGGGCATGGGACCGAGGCCCTCCACGTGGCTGTGCGTGCTTGTAAGTATCAGGTATTGTATCAGATGTTAATGGAGGCTCCTTATGACCTAACTCTTTGAAGACTGGAACAAGAATTAGGAGGTCAGGATGGTGACGGAGGGCAGTGTAAATAGCTGCGCAACTGACTAACTTGACGTGAGTCGCCCGGCGCTTAAGAACCGTGAACTTCTTGAGTAGTGTAATTAGGATTGGATCCCTAACAACAAGCGCCTTCAAATCCTGTCGTTTTGATAACCACGTGTTGAGTAGGCTTGTGGGCAGGTGTACACCGTGGTTGGAAAGCTCAGCCGATACTTGCTGCTGTACTAGGAGGTTTGTGCTGCGACCCTCGTCGTTGTCGTCCCTTACTAGAAGGAATTTGTATAATGTTCCTTTAATGAGGACTGAGTACCACCAAGCGACCCATCTCGTAATCTGTGAGAGAGCAAGAGTGAACCGAAGAGGGCTTCGTTACCCTGCGGACTATACCTGAACACTGCCTAGTCACTTACCATGTGTAGGACGGATGATTTGGAAATTAGCCGTCTTACATCTCGAGGCTGTATAAGATAAGGGTAAGTATGAACCTTCTCTGGTGGGCGTCTGCAGCCCCTGCTCGTATAACACCGGGAGGTATGGCATGAAGCATTTTTGTCGGAATGTATGTGTGTTCTGATTATATAATATGGCATGGGTATGGTGAACTCATGAAGGAAAGGCAGCTTCGGACGTGACGGTCGTAAAGGTTCACGAGTGCGTGCTGATAGTGAGAATAAAATCGGTAGGATGCACAATACGCTCGCGCTTAACAAGGCATAAAATGTTTATGAAGGAATGCAAAAGGGCAGTGGTCGAAGTATGCGGGTGATAAACGTACCTTGCACTGGTCGATGCGCAATTACAGTGTGGATGGGTATTTAAGGAATTGTAGGCAGGAATCGGGGGAGATTTTTGCGTTCAGATAAAAAGAAACGATGGTAGTTAGGCAGTGGTTGCTTGTCGTGAAAGTACGGAATCCTGTCCTGTTGAAAGAAATGAACGCCCCAAGGCTCCCAGTAAAGTATTACCAACAAAACGTACTGAAACGAGAAGGTCTGTTCCTTGAAATGATTACCTAGTAGCTTTCCTAACGGATTCGGTGAAATCGCTTGTGGACACAGTTGTTGTCGGCGTCAAGAGCAGAAAGATATCATGATAATATAATTTTGATCGTGAAGAAGGCTGATATGCCCGAATGGCTGTCTGAAGTTGGCGCGCTTGAGTTGGTCTGAAGAACGTGGAGAAGTTTCCTGGAACGGAGCTGGTTACTGCGAGGAGCTTCTTCCTGTGCCTTATGGCGAATAGAGAAAGGAGCTTTGATGGAGATTTCAAGCGTGGGCGAAGCGGTGAGTTTGGCGCCGACAATGAAAGTAGATACTGGCGTTATGTGACAGGCAAGGCAGCGGTCCTTATGGAAATCGTGGAATTCTCATAACCTTTTCGGTAACGTTTTTTTAGGAGTTCACGCTAGCCTACAGGGTGGCATGTAGGTTGGCCTTTGTGGTGGCCTTTAGGGTTGCCTTCTCGATATCCTTTTCGTTAACATTTAGCCTAGGGTTGCCTTTTAACGCTGCCATATTGAAACCGAGGGGAGTTTGTCGCGTCCGTTGCGCATCAGCCGCAGTGGATGTTTGTCATAAATCAAGTAGGTTGCGAAGCTTCAGAAGCGTGTGGGAGGCGGAGCGGTTGAAAGGTTTTAAGGCCGAATGTCGATTTTAGGAGCATGTCTCGTCGCAGTCGTCCGGTCTGGACGTATGTACACCTCGCGAAGGCGCAGGGAAGACCTAATCCTGGTACTTTGGATAGAAGTAATATGAGTTCCTTGTTTTGATCCTACAGGCCCCGTGTCATGAACAACACAGCGGAGGAACGGCTGTTTTCCGACGTCGCCACAACCGCCACCACCACCGTCAACGCCAGCATCGACAACGCCAGCACCACCACCTCCGCCATCATGAACACCTGCGTGGGACTACGGAGCTACTGTGAACGAGGGTCCTTATCCCGCCCGGTGAGTGTGGGATCAGGGCTCTTGTCGTGCCCACCCTTGGCCGTGGGTTTCCCCCAAGCTCCCCCAGTGCACTTAACCCCGTGTATGTGGGTCTCTAGAAGTCGGCTCGTCGCGCTTTCAGAATTGTTGGAAAGCTCTCTTCCATGCGGACGTGTAGGTATCGAGTTTGTTTGGCAATCTGTTCGTGCGCGTGCGCGTGCGCCAGCCACGTGCCCGCGCCCGTTGGCCGTGGGTTGTATCCTCAGCCCCCTCAGTGCACTTAACCCCGCGTATCTTTGTGCATAGGAGCCCGTTGGACACGCTTTAAATTGCGTTGGAACCCTCTTGTAAAGGCAGGAATTGTACTAAGAGATACGTCCGTTCTGCCGTACCCTTGGCCGTACAGGAGTCGCGGCGAACCTCCACCACCTGTGGCCCTGCCCACCCCCGGCCACCTCCATCGCCCCTCAGCACCGCCACGTGCCGCCTTCAACCGCCACAATCAACCATTGCAGCGTGTTATATTGGATGGAGAAGAGGATCCGCGTTTAGCGCGGTGAGTTTGGGAGCTTGGTGCTGGGTGACCCGTGGGTTTCGCCCACAACCCCCCTACTCGCAGCAAGGCAGGTTCCCCCGCACACGCACGTCCCTCCTTGGCATGGGTGTGGGCACTTGCGGCCCCCTTCCCCTGGGTTATATATATCGAGTTTGTTTGGCAATCTGTTCGTGCGCGTGCGCGTGCGCCAGCCACGTGCCCGCGCCCGTTGGCCGTGGGTTGTATCCTCAGCCCCCTCAGTGCACTTAACCCCGCGTATCTTTGTGCATAGGAGCCCGTTGGACACGCTTTAAATTGCGTTGGAACCCTCTTGTAAAGGCAGGAATTGTACTAAGAGATACGTCCGTTCTGCCGTACCCTTGGCCGTACAGGAGTCGCGGCGAACCTCCACCACCTGTGGCCCTGCCCACCCCCGGCCACCTCCATCGCCCCTCAGCACCGCCACGTGCCGCCTTCAACCGCCACAATCAACCATTGCAGCGTGTTATATTGGATGGAGAAGAGGATCCGCGTTTAGCGCGGTGAGTTTGGGAGCTTGGTGCTGGGTGACCCGTGGGTTTCGCCCACAACCCCCCTACTCGCAGCAAGGCAGGTTCCCCCGCACACGCACGTCCCTCCCTTGGCATGGGTGTGGGCACTTGCGGCCCCCTTCCCCTGGGTTATATATATCGAGTTTGTTTGGCAATCTGTTCGTGCGCGTGCGCGTGCGCCAGCCACGTGCCCGCGCCCGTTGGCCGTGGGTTGTATCCTCAGCCCCCTCAGTGCACTTAACCCCGCGTATCTTTGTGCATAGGAGCCCGTTGGACACGCTTTAAATTGCGTTGGAACCCTCTTGTAAAGGCAGGAATTGTACTAAGAGATACGTCCGTTCTGCCGTACCCTTGGCCGTACAGGAGTCGCGGCGAACCTCCACCACCTGTGGCCCTGCCCACCCCGGCCACCTCCATCGCCCCTCAGCACCGCCACGTGCCGCCTTCAACCGCCACAATCAACCATTGCAGCGTGTTATATTTGATGGAGAAGAGGATCCGCGTTTAGCGCGGTGAGTTTGGGAGCTTGGTGCTGGTGACCCGTGGGTTTCGCCCACAACCCCCCTACTCGCAGCAAGGCAGGTTCCCCCGCACACGCACGTCCCTCCCTTGGCATGGGTGTGGGCACTTGCGGCCCCCTTCCCCTGGGTTATATATATCGAGTTTGTTTGGCAATCTGTTCGTGCGCGTGCGCGTGCGCCAGCCACGTGCCCGCGCCCGTTGGCCGTGGGTTGTATCCTCAGCCCCCTCAGTGCACTTAACCCCGCGTATCTTTGTGCATAGGAGCCCGTTGGACACGCTTTAAATTGCGTTGGAACCCTCTTGTAAAGGCAGGAATTGTACTAAGAGATACGTCCGTTCTGCCGTACCCTTGGCCGTACAGGAGTCGCGGCGAACCTCCACCACCTGTGGCCCTGCCCACCCCCGGCCACCTCCATCGCCCTCAGCACCGCCACGTGCCGCCTTCAACCGCCACAATCAACCATTGCAGCGTATAGGTTCACATAAATAATTACAACGCGCAGTGAAGTCAGGTGTGCAAGCACGGCGTTGTGGACCCGCAGGCGTGTATGGACACGCAGGTATGAGAACGTGCAAGTATGCACCGCCCCTCCCCCTATTTATTATAAGTCCTCTAGTTGTAAATCCTACCAGATGCCGTACGTTCAGCATGCAGAATGTACTGCAGGTGTGCTGTATGGACACTCACGCAGCTATGAGAACGTGCAAGTATGCACCGCCCCTCCCCCTATTTATTATAAGTCCTCTAGTTGTAAATCCTACCAGATGCCGTACGTTCAGCATGCAGAATGTACTGCAGGCGTGCTGTATGGACACTCACGCAGCTATGAGAATGTGCAAGTATGCACCGCCCCTCCCCCTATTTATTATAAGTCCTCTAGTTGTAATCCTACCAGATGCCGTACGTTCAGCATGCAGAATGTACTGCAGGCGTGCTGTATGGACACTCACGCAGCTATGAGAACGTGCAAGTATGCACCGCCCCTCCCCCTATTTATTATAAGTCCTCTAGTTGTAAATCCTACCAGATGCCGTACGTTCAGCATGCAGAATGTACTGCAGCGTGCTGTATGGACACTCACGCAGCTATGAGAACGTGCAAGTATGCACCGCCCCTCCCCCTATTTATTATAAGTCCTCTAGTTGTAAATCCTACCAGATGCCGTACGTTCAGCAGCAGAATGTACTGCAGGCGGTGCTGTATGGACACTCACGCAGCTATGAGAACGTGCAAGTATGCACCGCCCCTCCCCCTATTTATTATAAGTCCTCTAGTTGTAAATCCTACCAGATGCCGTACGTTCAGCATGCAGAATGTACTGCAGGCGTGCTGTATGGACACTCACGCAGCTATGAGAATGTGCAAGTATGCACCCCCTCCCCCTATTTTTATAAGTCCTCTAGTTGTAAATCCTACCAGATGCCGTACGTTCAGCATGCAGAATGTACTGCAGGCGTGCTGTATGGACACTCACGCAGCTATGAGAATGTGCAAGTATGCACCGCCCCTCCCCCTATTTTTTATAAAGTCCTCTAGTTGTAAATCCTACCAGATGCCGTACGTTCAGCATGCAGAATGTACTGCAGGCGTGCTGTATGGACACTCACGCAGCTATGAGAATGTGCAAGTATGCACCGCCCCTCCCCCCCTATTTATTAATAAGTCCTCTAGTTGTAAATCCTACCAGATGCCGTACGTTCAGCATGCAGAATGTACTGCAGGCGTGCTGTATGGACACTCACGCAGCTATGAGAATGTGCAAGTATGCACCGCCCCTCCCCCTATTTATTATAAGTCCTCTAGTTGTAAATCCTACCAGATGCCGTACGTTCAGCATGCAGAATGTACTGCAGGCGTGCTGTATGGACACGCACGCAGCTATGAGAATGTGCAAGTATGCACCGCCCCTCCCCCTATTTTTTATAAGTCCTCTAGTTGTAAATCCTGTGATTGCAAGTGCGTGTACCCTTCTGTACCCGGCATCTGCAGGGTGCATGCCCCTGCCTATTCTCTGAACGCGACCCCCATCTCAGATGAAGCGGGTTGATGCATGATGTGCAATCGCAAAGATGCATGGCTAGTGCAGCATCACCTAGGTGCGACGGTGGTGGACCCTTGCATGCCCACAGCAGAAGCCTATGCGCGTCAATCTGAAGGATTTTCCCATTCTTCCAATTCTTCGGTTTCCGTCCCTTACCCCTGTTAGATCCCTGTTGTTTGATGTCGAGGTTAATGTAGCTGTCCTGTCGCGCATTGATGTTGACCCCTAAGATATCCCCATTGGAGTCGTGAATCGCAAATTATTCATGGGCATGACCAGGTAGACGTCGTTCCCCATGTCCTCATAATTCGTATCTCTACTCAAGGGAACGTGATCCTCAGGACGCATGGTGGCAGCCCCCCCTCTCTTGCACTGGTGGGAGTTGGTGATAAACATGCATGCGGACCCTTGGACGTCAGGATTGGGAGAAGCTGGGCTGCAGTGGACAGGGCCGCTATAAAAGATGGGCATCATGAGGAGGGTGGCATTCTCAGCCCACTTGATGTTGGTGGCGGATTGGAGGCCAGCACAAGTCGCGAGGTGAGCTGCACGTTGTTGCCAGGCGGATTTTTTAGGCAGTGGAACTACTCTAAATTTATTGCAGAGTGCTGCACCAGGACGGCCAGCGCCACAAAGGGCACGAGTAACCCTAGATCTGCGCCTCTCGGGTGGTTGTTGTACGGGTGAAGTACGTTGAAGCCGCGCCGTTGAATGTAGCCGTTTTGGATATCATCCAGCGTCCATCTGTGCCACAGTATAATAGGGGCATAAGGCAGGAGCACCGGCAATCAATAGCATGAGCATTAGCATGAGCACCATTATTAGCAGCCACAGCATCATGAGTAGCATGAGTAGTAGGAGCACCATCATATATAAGCAGGAGGGAACAGGAGTAGTGAATGTTGATG
The DNA here is from genome assembly GCA_003117195.1 of Eudorina sp. 2006-703-Eu-15. Classification (NCBI taxonomy): domain Eukaryota; kingdom Viridiplantae; phylum Chlorophyta; class Chlorophyceae; order Chlamydomonadales; family Volvocaceae; genus Eudorina; species Eudorina sp. 2006-703-Eu-15. Next base: position 20,610 of record BDSI01000628.1, read on the forward strand.
AGTTCTCTTTCACCTCGTGGGCGGGGGGCGCCGACGAACTGCATTACGTTGCAGAAGGTGATGGGGTTCAAATCCCCAGAAGAGAGGAACGCGCTGCTGTTGCTACTACTATTGCTATTGCTATTGCTATTGCTTCTGGTGTAATTAAAACTATACTGATGAGCATTGGCGCACGCAGACAGAAATAATTTAATTCGGAGCCCCACTAATAATCCTAATACTATAACTACTACTACTACTACTACTACTACTCGTCACTATGGGCTGCTCTCGCCGCGCGCATGCATTAGAACTAACTAACAGGATGGAAGGTTTGACGGCAGCAGATGTATGTATACCTGCGATAGACGTCCCGATGGTGTCCTCTGGACAAGGGCGCGTGCTTCTTCGGCGGGCGACCTCGTTTCCTGCTGGGGTTGAGCCTTGGCGGTGTAGTTGTTGAATCATCGAATCCCTTTCCTTATCATCCCAAGACGTAGAAGCGCCTTCTTGTTGTCGTTCGGTGTTGATGCCGTCACCATCTTGCAGGTTCCGTTGCGAACATTGTTGGGGTGGTGTGGCAGGAACTTGATCGTTTTCCTGGGACATTCTTCGTTAGTTCTGCGGGCATATCAGCAGAAACGCGGAGCAATGAGCGGACGTATAAAGTGTGAGGAACGTAAAGTACGTAGTAGTCATGAACAATACTATTGTGCAAGTGCGCAATCAAGCCCTGATGATGAGCATCCAAATAACAATAATAATTATTGTTAAGAGTGGTGGTGCGAACTTCTTGGCCTAGAACTGCTGTACGTATGTTGCTGCGTACCTCTTGTTGTGTAGAACTCTATATTATATCTCTTGCGTCCGTATGGCTCCTGCCAGCAGCTCCTCAGCTCCTCTGCCGAGTAGTAGTGTATGTAATAATGAAGCTCGAGAAGTAGAACGAGGGAAGTACACAGGCTTGAAGTTTGAAGTTCGGCTGCGCAATGTAATAATTATAATAATAGTATTCTATCTGAGTAGTTCGCGGTGCCCCTTTCTATGTAGTTTAAATATTTTGCACTTGCAACAACTGTGTACTGCTGCTGTGTGTCTCGCGCGCGCGCGTTCGGTTGCTGCCGTGCGGCTCCGTACTTGCATGGGCCCTGGGCTGCGTTTGGTTTGGCGCGCGTGTTTGGCGGGTTGTGCGATTTATGCTCGTGCATCTGTTCGTAGTGTTTATTGTATGTTTTTGTATTATTTGAAGGTTGTGTTGTTTCCTGGTATTTTAACACTTCGGTATTGTTCCACGTTTCTTGGATTCCTATGTTGGCGCTGCGTGATGTCCTTTGCTTGCTTGATGGATGTGTTTATCTAAATGAGATTGTTCGTCCCATTATTTTATTTCTGGGGGGGCTGCTGCGTTGCGGCCCGCCGGACATGTTGGTTGCCGACTGACTTTTGTTGGTTGGGC
>BDSI01000629.1:0-22006 GCA_003117195.1 Eudorina sp. 2006-703-Eu-15
CAGCCCAGCCCCCCCAATGCCATTGCGGGCGCTCGCCCAGCCTGTCGCCGCCGTCGCCGTCGCCGGCCCTGCACACAGATCATCGCGGCAGCTCGGGGGTCAACGGCTGGGCACCTCAGCCGGCGCCTGCACAGCCCAGCCCCCGCTGCCATTGCGGGTGCTCGCCCAGCCCGTCGCCGCCGTCGCCGTTGCCGTCACCGTCGCCTTCGCCCTCGCCCCTGCCACCTTCGCCACCCGTTGCGGACCCGCGGGCGCTTCGATGCGGTCCGCAGCGGCGTGCGGCCAGTGCTGCACATTGGCGACCGCGACAATGGCGAGCAGGTCAGCAGGGGTGGAGGGCCGGCGCCGCGTAATCCCACCATCCCCACATTGCTATGCCATAAGCAACGTAGGTCATCATGTGAGTACCTATCGATATAGGTTGGGCGAGCGGGTCGTGTGTTGGTGAAAGGGACTATTGCATTTCGGGTACCTGAAGCTTGCTGCTCTCGGGGCTGTGGATGTGACAATCGAGCAACGAGTCTTGGTTGGCATCCATGGCTTCGGGGGTGGTGGTGGATGGATGGGGCGGGTGTGGCGGGGCGTGGCGGGGCAGGGCGGGGCGGGGCGGGGCAGTCCCCAGCGGCATGGGTGGCGTGGGACGGAGGTTGGGGGCCGAGGCTCAAGTCGGGGATCCAGCCCCTCGCTGCAATTGTCAGCGCTCACCCAGCCCGTCGCCGCCGTCTCTGTCGCCGGCCCTGCCCACAGGACGTCGCGGCAGCTCGGGGGTCAAAGGCTGGGCACCTCAGCCGTGGCCTGCGCAGCCCAGCCCCCCAATGCCATTGCGGGCGCTCGCCCAGCCCGTCGCCGCCGTCGCCGTCGCCGGCCCTGCCCACAGCATGTCGCGGCAGCTCGGGGTCAAAGGCTGGCACCTCAGCTGTCGCCTGCGCAGCCCAGCCCCCCACTGCCATAAGCAGCGCTCGCCCAGCCCGTCGCCGCCGTCGCCGTCGCCGGCCCTGCCCACAGCATGTCGCGGCAGCTCGGGGGTCAAAGGCTGGGCACCTCAGCCGTGGCATGCGCAGCCCAGCCCCCCACTGCCATAAGCAGCGCTCGCCCAGCCCGTCGCCGCCGTCGCCGTCGCCAGCCCTGCCCACAGCACGTCGCGGGAGCTATGGGGTCAAAGGCTGGGCACCTCAGCCGTGGCCTGCGCAGCCCAGCCCCCACTGCCATAAGCAGCGCTCGCCCAGCCCGTCGCCGCCGTCGCTGTCGCCAGCCCTGCCCACAGCACGTCGCGGGAGCTATGGGGTCAAAGGCTGGGCACCTCAGCCGGCGCCTGCGCAGACCAGCCCCCCGCTGCCATAAGCAGCGCTCGCCCAGCCCGTCGCCGCCGTCGCCGTCGCCGGCCCTGCCCACAGGACGTCGCGGCAGCTCGGGGGTCAAAGGCTGGGCACCTCAGCCGTGGCCTGCGCAGCCCAGCCCCCCAATGCCATTGCGGGCGCTCGCCCAGCCCGTCGCCGCCGTCGCCGTCGCCGGCCCTGCCCACAGCATGTCGCGGCAGCTCGGGGGTCAAAGGCTGGGCACCTCAGCTGTCGCCTGCGCAGCCCAGCCCCCCACTGCCATAAGCAGCGCTCGCCCAGCCCGTCGCCGCCGTCTCTGTCGCCGGCCCTGCCCACAGCACGTCGCGGGAGCTATGGGGTCAAAGGCTGGGCACCTCAGCCGGCGCCTGCGCAGACCAGCCCCCCGCTGCCATAAGCAGCGCTCGCCCAGCCCGTCGCCGCCGTCTCTGTCGCCGGCCCTGCCCACAGGACGTCGCGGCAGCTCGGGGGTCAAAGGCTGGGCACCTCAGCCGTGGCCTGCGCAGCCCAGCCCCCCAATGCCATTGCGGGCGCTCGCCCAGCCCGTCGCCGCTGTCGCCGTCGCCGGCCCTGCCCACAGCATGTCGCGGCAGCTCGGGGGTCAAAGGCTGGGCACCTCAGCAGTCGCCTGCGGTCCCGAGCGGCGTGCGGCCGGCGTGAGAGGTCGTGGGGCCGAGGCTGGGCACCTCCGCCTTCAATTTTGCCCCCGCCACCTTCACCACCCGTTGCGGACCCGCTGGCGCTTCTATGCGGTCCGCAGCGGCGTGCGGCCGGCGCTGCACATTGGCGACCGCGACAATGGCGAGCAGGTCAGCAGGGGTGGAGGGCCGGCGCCGCGTGATCCCACCATCCCCACATTGCCATGCCATAAGCAACATAGCGGTCATGACGTAAGCAAGGTAGCGGTCTGCCTGGTACTCGCGGGCGCGATCCAACTGCCGTGCGCCGACCCCTGCTCCCCGTATATTTTTTGTTGCAGGCCTTTTGGCGCTTCCATGCGGTCCCCAGCGGCGTGCGGCCCGCGTGAGAGGTTGTGGGGCCGAGGCTGGGCACCTCCGCCTTCGCCTTTGCCCCCGCCACCTTCACCACCCGTTGCGGACCCACGGGCGCTTCGATGCGGTCCGCAGCGGCGTGCGGCCGGCGCTGCACATTGGCGACCACTACAATGGCGAGCAGGTCAGCAGGGGTGGAAGGCCAGCGCCGCGTGATCCCACCATCCCCACATTGCCATGCCATACGCAACGTAGCGGTCTGACATTGCCCACAGCGGTCTACCTTGCTTGCGCTGCAGACCCCGTGCCCTCGTGTCATCCCTGCACCTGGTACTCGCGGGTGTGATCCAACTGCCGTACGCCGACTCCTGCTCCCCGTATATTTTTCGTTGCAGGCCTTTGGGTTTTTGGGTAGGACCGCCCTGACCTGGCTCTGGACCCGATGCATCTGCTCTCCGTGCGTGCGTGCGCGCAGGGGCTACCGCGGCCGGGGCAGCTACGGGGGGCGGGGTGGCGGGGGCTACTATGACGGCGACTACGGTGATGGACGCGGCGAGTACGGCTACCGGGGCAGGGGCGGCCGCGGGGACTTTGGGCCCGGCGGCTATCGTGGGCGGGGACGAGGCGGGCGCTACGGCGGCGGGGACTACTACGATGACTACGACCGACCCATCAAGCGTCAGCGGTACGATGATGAGGGGGGACCGCCGGTGAGTGGGTGGGTAGGCCTGATGGGGGTCAATCTGAGCCAAACATTGGGGCGAGGTGGGGTCTTTCTCTCTCTCGCTGTCTCTCTTATATACATATTACTATGAGCAGGGGCGGCAATAAGCAAATGTGTGTTGCTTGAGGGCGATCACCCAACGGGCCCTACCGTATTTCTTGCCGTGTCCTGCCAGGGCCGCCGACCCATGGGCCGCTGGCACGACGACGGGCCCGACGGCCCCGAGGACCGGCGCTACGGCGGCCACTCCATGTCACCGCCGCCGCGACGGCGACCCGCCTCCCGGTCCCGCTCCCCGGGTGGTCCGGGTCGGTCACCGCCGCGGGGCCGGCCCCGGGGAGGTGGTGGCATGGCCGGCGGCCCCCCACGGCCCCGCATCGACTGGCGATCACACTCCCGATCTCCCCGCTCCCGGTCGCGATCTCCTTCGCGTGGCGGCTCACGGTCGCCGCCGCCGCGCGGCGGCGGTGGCGGCGGCGGGCGGGCGCGGGTGGCGGCGGCGGACCGCCGTACCGGGGCTCCTCCCGTTCCCGCTCTCTGGGTCATGTATGCAGGCTCGGTAGCGCAATGGCTGGGTCATGTATGCAGGCTCGGTAGCGCAATGGCTGGGTCATGTACGCAGGCTCGGTAGGGACTCAGCACGGCCACCATCGGTGGACCCGGGACTATACGCTACCCGTGGGGCCGTGCATGTATTATTAGTATTGCACGCTGATGGAGTTATGGGCATATGCACGGGGCATGTACAGGGATGATACATGACTGTGTGGCCTGCGGACGGCAACGGGAGCGGAGTGATGCGACGTGCGACGCACGACGCATCGGGCGGACGTGCGTGCGCGCCTAAGTCGCGGGACGGGTCACTTACTGTACCATCATCTCCTTGCCATATAAAAATACTGGGGGATGTGTTATGATTTATGAATGATAAATTTGTAAAAATAACATGAAACGGCTCACCTTTGCATTGTTTCCGTTGAGCAGAAGCGCATCTCCCGGCGGCTAACTTTAGCTCCAGCGGCAGGGTGGGGTAAACGGTCTGTTTGCATTGTCTGGTATTTTTGGTTTTCGGGTTCGTCCGGGGAACTGCAGTGCGCTCGTGTTTCCGTTGCGTTTTTTTGGATTTTTGTATTCGTTTCTTGTTTGTTTACAAATCCGTAAATATAGGAATCATGTACGTATTGTAACAAGTGTATTGATATGAATCATTTTGTAGGGTGTAAGATTTTGCTGTTCGGTGGGTCCGGCTCGCGGCTACCGTATGATGGCGCTCGCTCGTTGTTGCAGCAGACGTTATTGCCGTTAATGAATGTAACGAATAATAAAATTTATTCCAAGTAATAATTTAACGGAGTGCCCTTTGTTCAGTTTTCATCGTCTTTGCTGTTGTCGCCGCTCGCGGAGACGCAGCACCACGTGCGTGCACGTGGTGGACACAGCATGCAGCACAGCGCACCGCAAGTTTAGGTTTGCATTTAAGTTATTTGGTTATGACCTTTAGATATACAAAGCTTGCTTTTCCATTCATCGTTTCTAGATAGTGTTGCTAGTTTCCAAAATGCTTCACAGGTACTTCCTGTGTGCGTACTATGCTTGTGCATGTAATGAAAATATATACACGCATACACCTTAGAAGGAAAGAACACCTAGTTGTTCCTTGAAGCTGCCGCTGCTGCTGGTGTCGGTGGCGGTGTCGCAATGTCAACACGGTGTGTGCAGACTACGGCGTTTCAGTCTGTTCCGACAAGTCCAATAATTATAATAGGAAAGCAACGTGATGCTGAATGAGTGTATTCCCTGTCGCTGTTCTGTCACACACGTTGGGTGCTCACGAGTTGCCGCCATCGTGTACTGTTCGCAAGGTCGCTGGGACTAATGGGTGAAAGACGTGTCATAACCATCCATTATTACCATTACCAAGGTGCCAAGGTACCTGTGTGTGCACCTGTGCGTGCGTGCATGTACAAGTGTGTGCTCACACACACACACACACACACACACACACACACACACACAAGTACCTTGCCTTGCACCCAAACGCCAAGTGTGTGCACACACAGGCACATCCACACCAACACGCACGCAACCTGCCGCACTTATCTAATCATCGATGGATCTATCTGCCTGGTGCCGTGATCACCCATTCACCTCACACCATCCACTCACATCCACCATTTCCTATCAACTGCTGCTGCTGCTGCAGCTCATAACAAACACTGGTAATTTAATAATACCAAAAACAGCATTCATTACGCCGCGACTCCCAAAGCAAAGGCCCATGACCCTCGTACGAACGTCGTACATGATAAAATGCACAAGACACATAAACCCGAGAACCTGACACTAGGCACTGAGACATGGCTCGCACGCATTAAACCCAACTCGCGTGCACGGTCTAAAACTGGATCGCACGCGCTTGAAAGCCGGATCACACATACATTAAACCCAGCTGTAAACACAATACCCCTGTAGGCTATGATGGCGCAGGCATGGTGACCTCCACTTCCCCGCCCTGACACCCTCGTGTGAGACGCGCACAGGCCGGTGCCGGCACCCCTTGTCCATCTGGTAGCGGGATGGCTCGAAGGTGAACTTGTTCCGTACATCGCCATGGGTGTTGACCTTGTTGTCGAACCCCTCAATGGGCACGTACTGCATGCAGGGGGCGGGGAGGGACAGCGGCGTGGGACGGCGGCATTGGTGTCGGCGGCGGTGTCCCGCCACGCCACACCCCAACACTCCACGGGCGAGGGACGGCGGCGTGGGACGGTGGGGTTGGTCACCGCGGCGGTGTCGCGCCACGCCACACGCCCCAACAGTCCACGGGGGAGGACGGTTGCATGGCTGGGGGTTGGTTGCACTAGGGTTCCCGCCACGGGTGACGGACGGCGGCGTGGGACGGCGGCATTGGTGTCGGCGGCGACTCCCGACACCCCAGCCCCAACACTCCATGGGCGAGGGACAGCGGTATGGGACGGTGGGGTTGGTCACCGCGGCGGTGTCACGCCACGCCACGCCCCATCACTCCAGGGGCGAGGGACGGCGGCATGCCGCTTCCCACCACACGCGCGCGCGCTCCGTACAAACTGCATGTGTAACGTACGACACTTACCGTACAAACTGCATGTGTAACGTACGACACTTACCGTACAATCTGAATGCTGGCATTTTATACTGCCTGTCCCTTAGACTAAAATGACACCTTTTTAAAATGAATGTTTTTAACATTTCCCAGCTGGTAGAAAACATTTCCACGTTGCGCGAGAAAAAGAATCAGATCAACAACATCCCGCCACGCCCCGCCACGCCCCAACACTCCACGGGGGAGGACGGTTGCATGGCTGGGGGTTGGTTGCACTAGGGTTCCCGCCACGGGTGACGGACGGCGGCGTGGGACGGCGGCATTGGTGTCGGCGGCGACTCCCGACACCCCAGCCCCAACACTCCATGGGCGAGGGACAGCGGTATGGGACGGTGGGGTTGGTCACCGCGGCGGTGTCGCGCCACGCCACGCCCCATCACTCCAGGGGCGAGGGACGGCGGCATGCCGCTTCCCGCCACGCGCGCGCGCGCTCCGTACAAACTGCATGTGTAACGTACGACACTTACCATACAAGCTGAATGCTGGCATTTTACACCGCCTGTCCCTTCGGACCATGACCATGGTTCTGGAGCCCACACACTTGAAGCCACGGAAGCCCATGCCCTCCATCAGCTCGACAGCCACCACATCTCCGCCTTGATCCTTCTCCACAATCACGACTGCCTGTGAGGGTGAACACGTTGGTAATGGGTGGTATGTCATGGTGAACACAAATGGTGTTGTGATACGCATACAAGGTCATGCCTGTAAGAGACATGCCTGAAGAGTGAAACATAGGTTCATAGAACGCACTGCACTAGACAACCGACGGAATGGTGCTAGACACATCATCAAGGGTGCGTCAATATGGTGGTTGAGGTCTTAACATGTCATGGGGTGGGCGCACAGTAGGGGTGAAAGTGTTGGAGGTGGCCTGGCGGCATGCAAGTGATATGGGTGCATGTGTCGTGCATGTGTCGTACATACCCACCGAGTTGGGGTGGCCATGATGAGGCGAGCTGCGGCCATCTTATCCTCTGGTGCAAAACCGGTGTAGGTTGCCCACCATCCCCGGTGTCTGCTCGCCAAAAAAAGCGGTATGACCTGTTTGGACTTGTAAAGCACGTCACCCACCAGCTCCACCCCGATACATCGTGCTACGTTGATCTACTTTATGGCTTGCACCATGGTCCTGCAATATGATTGTAACGGAGAGGAGAGGACGGTCGTCGGTCACAACATGAACACATAACACACTTCTGTGGAAATGACAAAGACCATATTTGCTTACGTCTAGATAACAGATCACACATACATTTGCAAATACCTATCAACATAAGCTGACGGCAAATGGTTTCTGCAAAAAAACAAGTTTAAATGCTCGAATGTACCCACCGTCCGAGCAAGCATCCTATGTCCACATAGATGGAATGATCATTCATTCTGCAAACCAAAACCAATAGCTTGAAGACCCACAGCATTGTGGCCACCGAGTTTGACCTGGAGAAGCCCTTGCGAACGGAACAGCTCCCATCGCCGCCGACCTTTTCCTACAGTGCGGAGGAAAATACCAATCCAATTCAGCTAGACTTCAATTTCATGTCCAGACATCTTGTAAGCATGCGTGAATCAGCTTCTTACCTCACTACGCCAGCAGTTTCACTTGCACTGTTTGAGCACCCTTTCCAAGCAGACAGGAGGCTTCTTGGCTGCTCTTGACTTCTTCACCATTGCATTGGCTAAGAGATTGTAAATGGCTTAGCATTAGGTGGCGGTTTGTTGGCTCTAGTTGGCCCATGAGGTTTGCGCGCGCAATTCAAACACAATAGTAGTCGCCTTTCGCAATGAGCATTATTAAATGAACAATACACCAATTATATGTTATAGGAAATTTGTTACAGAGCCTGACTGTTGCTCAGGCAAGACTTCAATAATTCGCTCACGACGGTGTACAACAGTAACCAACCGTACCCCAACCGTTATGAAAGTTAAACTGTCCGTCCATCCAGGTCTTCTTGGATAAGCTCTCTGACATTCATTTTCATAGCAAAATGGAATCCAGGGAGCAGTGTCTTCGGCTCGAAGCTCTAGGAACGGACTGAGCAAAAATGAAAGCAAAACCGAGGAGGAGGCAATGTCCCCAACAAAAACATGAAACTATGCAATCATTGCGAAATAGATCAATTCAGTCGCTGCACCGTGAGATGAATACATTATGGGCGGTTGTGGCGCACCGGTGCGAGCGAGTAGCAAGCCCAGACTACCCGGTCCTCACAACTGTATTTACCCGCAGCCCTCTTAACCGATTACTGCGATGATCATCCACAAGATACAAACGCATTACTAATCAGCACAAACAGCAATCTCTCCTCCTCACCAAGTGCAATACTACGTTGTTGCCGTACACCACCAACTTGCACTTGCACTCACCACCTGCACTTTTGTGCCATGCGCTCGGACACCCAAACAAACTCCTGTTTCTCAACACCACCATGCTGACGTATCCCAACAGAAAAATACTAGATGCGCGCATGTCACAGTCTCGCCGTACGTCCCTTGGTGGCGACGTACGGCACGCGCAGCTGCGAAACCGTTGCAAACCATCAGATAGCAGCCAGGGTTGCATGTCGCAAGCACGCCCCCCTGCAATGCACGCGCACCAACGCATCGCCCAAGTCGTGGAGGTCATCACCCGATCCGCAACCCAACCATCCCCAATCTCCTTCGATACTTTGCCTAGCACAGTCTCGCCGTACGTCCCTTGGTGGCGACGTACGGCACGCGCAGCCGCGAAACCGTTGCAAACCATCAGATAGCGGCCAGGGTTGCATGTCGCAAGCACGACCCCTGCCCTGCACGTGCACCAACGCATCGCCCAAGTCATGGAGGTCATCACCCGATCCGCAACCCAACCATCCCCAATCTCCTTCACTACTTTGCCTAGCACAGTCTCGCCGTACGTCCCTTGGTGGCGACGTACGGCACGCGCAGCCGCGAAACCGTTGCACTCACTACCTGCACTTTTGTGCCATGCGCTCGGACTCCCAAACGAACTCCTCCAAATCAAACCGACGGCGTTTCTCTAACACATCTTGCGGGTGTAAATAATCAGTACGCGGCCGCGAATAATATTGGCTTTGTGGATTTACTGAAACACTGGCTCCATTCACCAAGTAGGGATCTGCGGGACGCGAACGTGCGTTAATGCCTGGCCCCTCACCAGCTGCGTATGGCTCTGCTACACGAGCACACAACCCTGCACCCAAGCCATCAGAACCAGTGGTCGTCTGTCGCTCCTCTGTACGGCGACCCAGGGCCGGCCCACCATTACCCACCGGAAAGGGATCCGCAGGACGCGAATGTGTGGCAACGCCAGGCCCCTCAGCAGCTGCGTATGGCTCTGCTGTACAAGCACGCAGCCCTGCACCCAAGCCATCCGAACCTGCCTTGGACGGCAGCGTCGCTGTATGGTGACCCTAGGGGAGCCTGCCCACCACCACCCGCTGAAAAGGGATCCTCCGTTGTACAAGTTACGACAGTCACGTCTCAACTGATAAATTTACAACATGGAAGGTGAGCTACTTAGTAATACTCCACACACATTTACAGTAAGCTTGCTTATCTAGCATACCAAGCAATCTTCTTGTAAACGGAACTGAGACTGGTCAGTGCTAGGGCTGCGTTCTTTCCTTTAGCACTATTGTATTGTAGTACTTACTTATTGTTAACCTGAACTCATTTATGGAAGCTGGGCCTGGACAGCTTGGCAGTCAGCAAGAAGGTATGTAGATCCTAACATTCCAACGTTGCAGTGCGTTCTTCTTTTCCGGACCTGATTCTATGGCATCCTAAGCCAATGAAATGCTGATGCAAATGTTCCCTTTACTGCCGTGTGCAGGTGTTGGGGTTGTCTGGATAGCACACGTGTGGTCCATCGTCTCCACTGGAAATTAAGTAATGGTAAGCACCATCTGCAGTGCAGGCATCAACTACAAACATTTTGTGAACGAGAGAGTATTCCAGAAGACCATCATGTGACCAGGTTCAGCCACTTTGCAACGTGCAACTTGTCAGAAGGTCAATGGCATTCGGGCTGGGTGTGACCTAAGCCCCCGGGCAACCGGCACGAAAACCGAACCGAAACCGCAAACCCTAAGCAAACCATACTGAAACCCCAAACCGAACCCAAACCGAACCCTAACCGAACCCAACCCTCCCGCAACCATTTCCCTGACAGATTTTTATGAATTTCACACCTTGGCGAGCAGCTCCAGGGGCCTTCACCCTTTGTATGACGTGAGGAACTGTTAATAAGTGACTATTGAGAGTCTGAATGCACGTGAATGAATGCTGAGGTAGCGGTCTGCCATTTCCTGCAGCACTGTGCGTTGCATGTGTGGACCCCGTGCCCTCATGTCACTCTTGCACCCCATGTCCGCGGGCGTGATCCAGGTGATGTATGCCGGCCCCTGCTCCCCACGTTTTCCATGTTGCAGACCCGTGGGCCCATTCAACATGGTCCCCAGCAGCATGAGCCGCGCGGGAGGTTGGGGGGCTGAGGCTCAAGTCGGGGATCCTGCTGGGGATCCTGCCAATGAAGGTGCGATTTGTTTCAGTACCTTTCAATAGTGGTTGGGCGAGCGGGCCATTTGTGGGTGAAAGGGTCAATATGGTTTGGGTACCTGAAGCTTGCCGCTCTCGGGGCTGTGGATGTGAATATCGAGGAACGAGCCTTGGTTGGCATCTGTGGCTTCGGGGGCGGTGGTGGATGGATGGGGCGGGGCGGGGCGGGGCGGGGCGGGGCGGGGCGGGGCGGGGTGGGGCGGGGCGGGGCGGGGCGGGGCGGGGTGGGGCGGGGCGGGGCGGGGCGGGGCGGGGCGGGGCGGGGCGGGGCGGGGTGGGGCGGGGCGGGGTGGGGCAGCTCTGGGGTCAAAGGCTGGGCACCTCAGCCGTCGCCTGTGCAGCCGCCGCTCCCAGTGGGAGTGCTTTCCTTGATGTTGTGTCCGTTGCCGTTGCCTCCGCTGATGCTGTGCCTCCCGGCACCCCCACTGCATCCGTTGGTGTTGTGTCCGCTGCTTCTGCGTGTCCGGGCACCCGCACCGTGAGCACCTCCTCGATCGCAGCCTCCAAGGCTGCGGAACGGTGGTGCTCCCTGCCGCCGGCCCCACCGCCGCCGCCGCCGCCGAAGCCTGCGGCGTCGCCTCTGCCCCCAAGCACCATGCCATCCTCGCCGCCGCGGCCCCCCGGCATCTGCTCCGAAGCGAGCGGCCCAGGGGCTGGCAAGGTGCCGCCGCCGCGGCCGCAGCCGCCACTGCCTGCGGACGTGGCGGCAAGGGTACTGGCGGCGCGCTCTGGCTGCGAGTCGGCGCTGCCATCCAGCCAACCCATTCCGCCATCCATAGGCGCCAGGGCCGCAGCCTCCAAGGCTGCGGAACGGCGGCAGCGGCGGCCGCGGCCGCGGCGGCGGCACCTTGCCAGCCCCTGGGCCGCTCGCTTCGGAGCGGATGTCGGGGGGCCGCGGCGGCGAGGTTGGCGTGGTGCTTGGGGGAAGAGGCGACGCCGCATGCTTTGGCGGCGGCGGCGGTGGGGCCGGCGGCAGGGAGCGCCGCCGTTCCGCAGCTATGGGGTGAAAGGCTGGGCACCTCAGGCCGGCGCCTGCGCAGCCCAGCCCCCGCTGCCATTGCGGGCGCTCGCCCAGCCCGTTGCCGCCGTTGCTGTCACCGGCCCTGCCCACAGCATGTCGCGGGAGCTATGGGGTCAAAGGCTGGGCACCTCAGCCGGCGCCTGCGCAGCCCAGGCCCCCGCAGCCATTGCGGGCGCTCGCCCAGCCCGTCACCGCCGTCGCCGTCGCCGGCCCTGCCCACAGCATGTCGCGGGAGCTATGGGGTGAAAGGCTGGGCACCTCAGGCCGGCGCCTGCGCAGCCCAGCCCCCCGCTGCCATTGCGGGCGCTCGCCCAGCCCGTTGCCGCCGTTGCTGTCGCCGGCCCTGCCCACAGCATGTCGCGGGAGCTATGGGGTCAAAGGCTGGGCACCTCAGCCGGCGCCTGCACAGCCCAGCCCCCTGCTGCCATTGCGGGCACTCGCCCAGCCCGTCGCCGCTGTTGCCATTGCCGGCCCTGCCCACAGCAGGTCGCGGCAGCTCGGGGGTCAAAGGCTGGGCACCTCAACCGTCGCCTGTGCAGCCCAGCCCCCCGCTGCCATTGCAGGCGCTCGCCCAGCCCGTCGGCGCCGTTGCCGTCGCCAGCCCTGCCCACAGCATGTCGCGGGAGCTATGGGGTCAAAGGCTGGGCACCTCAGCCGGTGCCTGCGCAGCCCAGCCCCCCGCAGCCATTGCGGGCACTCGCCCAGCCCGTCACCGCCATCGCCGTCGCCGGCCCTGCCCACAGCAGGTCGCGGCAGCTCGGGGGTCAAAGGCTGGGCACCTCAGCCGTCGCCTGTGCAGCCCAGCCCCCCGCTGCCATTGCGGGCGCTCGCCCAGCCCATCACCGCCGTCACCGTCGCCGGCCCTGCCCACAGCACGTCGCGGCAGCTTGGGGGTCAAAGGCTGGGCACCTCAGCCGGCGCCTGTGCAGCCCAGCACCCCGCTGCCATTGCGGGTGCTCGCCCAGCCCGTCGCCGCCGTCGCGGTCGCCAGCCCTGCCCACAGCACATCGCGGGAGGTTGGGGGGCTGAGGCTCAAGTCGGGGATCCTGCTGGGGATCCTGCCAATGAAGGTGCGATTTGTTTCAGTACCTTTCAATAGTGGTTGGGCGAGCGGGCCATTTGTGGGTGAAAGGGTCAATATGGTTTGGGTACCTGAAGCTTGCCGCTCTCGGGGCTGTGGATGTGAATATCGAGGAACGAGCCTTGGTTGGCATCTGTGGCTTCGGGGGCGGTGGTGGATGGATGGGGCGGGGCGGAGCGGGGCGGGGCGGGGCGGGGCGGGGTGGGGCGGGGCGGGGCGGGGCGGGGCGGGGCGGGGTGGGGCGGGGCGGGGCGGGGCGGGGCGGGGCGGGGCGGGGTGGGGCGGGGCGGGGCGGGGCGGGGTGGGGCGGGGCGGGGCGGGGCGGGGCATGGGCGGTGTGGGAGATTGGGGGCCGAGTCTCAGGCTGGGGATCCTGTGCCTCCGCCTTCACCCTCACCCCTGCCGCCTTTGCCACCCGTTGCAGATCTGTGGGCGGTTTGATGTGTCCCTGGCAGCGTGCAGCCGGCACTGCACATTGGATATGGCGACGGTGACGGAGCAGGTCAGCAGGGTGGAGGGCCGGTGACATGTGATCCCGCAGACCTCGCGGGGTCATCATGTGAGTACCTATCAATATAGGTTGGGCGAGCGGGCCGTGTGTTGGTGAAAGGGACTTTTGCGTTTCGGTACCTGAAGCTTGCTACTCTCGGGGCTGTGGATGTGACAATCGAGCACAGGTCTTGGTTGGCATCCATGGCTTTGGGGGCGGTGGTGGATGGATGGGGCGAGGTGGGGCGGGGCGGGGCGGGGCGGGGCGGGGCGGGGCGGGCGGGGCGGGCGGGGCGGGGCGGGGCGGGGTGGGGCGGGGCGGGGCGGGGCGGGGTGGGGCAGCTCTGGGGTCAAAGGCTGGGCACCTCAGCCGTCGCCTGTGCAGCCCAGCCCCCCGCTGCCATTGCGGGCGCTCGCCCAGCCCATCACCGCCGTTGCCGTCGCCGGCCCTGCCCACAGCACGTCGCGGCAGCTCGGGGGTCAAAGGCTGGGCACCTCAGCCGGCGCCTGCGCAGCCCAGGCCCCCGCAGCCATTGCGGGCGCTCGCCCAGCCCGTCACCGCCGTCGCCGTCGCTGGCCCTGCCCACAGCATGTCGCGGGAGCTATGGGGTGAAAGGCTGGGCACCTCAGGCCGGCGCCTGCGCAGCCCAGCCCCCCGCTGCCATTGCGGGCGCTCGCCCAGCCCGTTGCCGCCGTTGCTGTCGCCGGCCCTGCCCACAGCATGTCGCGGGAGCTATGGGGTCAAAGGCTGGGCACCTCAGCCGGCGCCTGCACAGCCCAGCCCCCGCTGCCATTGCGGGCACTCGCCCAGCCCGTCGCCGCTGTTGCCATTGCCGGCCCTGCCCACAGCAGGTCGCGGCAGCTCGGGGGTCAAAGGCTGGGCACCTCAACCGTCGCCTGTGCAGCCCAGCCCCCCGCTGCCATTGCGGGCGCTCGCCCAGCCCGTCGGCGCCGTTGCCGTCGCCAGCCCTGCCCACAGCATGTCGCGGGAGCTATGGGGTCAAAGGCTGGGCACCTCAGCCGGCGCCTGCGCAGCCCAGCCCCCCGCAGCCATTGCGGGCACTCGCCCAGCCCGTCACCGCCATCGCCGTCGCCGGCCCTGCCCACAGCAGGTCGCGGCAGCTCGGGGGTCAAAGGCTGGGCACCTCAGCCGTCGCCTGTGCAGCCCAGCCCCCGCTGCCATTGCGGGCGCTCGCCCAGCCCATCACCGCCTTCACCGTCGCCGGCCCTGCCCACAGCACGTCGCGGCAACTCGGGGGTCAAAGGCTGGGCACCTCAGCCGGCGCCTGTGCAGCCCAGCACCCCGCTGCCATTGCGGGTGCTCGCCCAGCCCGTCGCCGCCGTCGCGGTCGCCAGCCCTGCCCACAGCACATCGCGGGAGCTATGGGGTCAAAGGCTGGGCACCTCAGCCAGTGCCTGCGCAGCCCAGCCCCCCGCTGCCATTGTGGGCGCTCACCCAGCCTGTCGCCACCGTCGCCAACGCCGGCCCTGCCCACAGATCGTCGCGGCAGCTCGGGGGTCAAAGGCTGGGCATCTCAGCCTGCACCTGCGCAGCCCAGCCCCCCGCTGCCATTGCGGGCGCTCGTCCAGCCCGTTGCCGATGTTGCCGTAGCCGGCCCTGCCCACAGCACATCGCGGGAGCTATGGGGTCAAAGGCTGGGCACCTCAGGCCGGCGCCTGCGCAGCCCAGCCCCCCGCTGCCATTGCGGGCGCTCGCCCAGCCCGTTGCAGATCTGTGGGCGGTTTGATGCGACCCTGGCAGCGTGCGGCCGGCACTGCACATTGGATATGGCGACGGTGACAGAGCAGGTCAGCAGGGTGGAGGGCTGGTGACATCTGATCCCGCAGACCTCGCGGGGTCATCATGTGAGTACCTATCAATATAGGTTGGGCGAGCGGGCCGTGTGTTGGTGAAAGGGACTTTTGCGTTTCGGTACCTGAAGCTTGCTGCTCTCGGGGCTGTGGATGTGACAATCGAGCAACGAGTCTTGGTTGGCATCCATGGCTTTGGGGGCGGTGGTGGATGGATGGGGCGAGGTGGGGCGGGGCGGGGCGGGGCGGGGCGGGGCGGGGCGGGGTGGGGCGGGGCGGGGCGGGGCGGGGCGGGGCGGGGCGGGGCGGGGCGGGGCGGGGCGGGGCGGGGCGGGGCGGGGCGGGGCGGGGTGGGGCGGGGCGGGGTGGGGCGGGGTGGGGCAGCTCTGGGGTCAAAGGCTGGGCACCTCAGCCGTCGCCTGTGCAGCCCAGCCCCCGCTGCCATTGCGGGCGCTCGCCCAGCCCATCACCGCCGTTGCCGTCGCCGGCCCTGCCCACAGCACTTCGCGGCAGCTCGGGGGTCAAAGGCTGGGCACCTCAGCCGTCGCCTGTGCAGCCCAGCCCCCCGCTGCCATTGCGGGCGCTCGCCCAGCCCATCACCGCCGTCACCGTCGCCGGCCCTGCCCACAGCACGTCGCGGCAGCTTGGGGGTCAAAGGCTGGGCACCTCAGCCGGCGCCTGTGCAGCCCAGCACCCCGCTGCCATTGCGGGTGCTCGCCCAGCCCGTCGCCGCCGTCGCGGTCGCCAGCCCTGCCCACAGCACATCGCGGGAGGTTGGGGGGCTGAGGCTCAAGTCGGGGATCCTGCTGGGGATCCTGCCAATGAAGGTGCGATTTGTTTCAGTACCTTTCAATAGTGGTTGGGCGAGCGGGCCATTTGTGGGTGAAAGGGTCAATATGGTTTGGGTACCTGAAGCTTGCCGCTCTCGGGGCTGTGGATGTGAATATCGAGGAACGAGCCTTGGTTGGCATCTGTGGCTTCGGGGGCGGTGGTGGATGGATGGGGCGGGGCGGAGCGGGGCGGGGCGGGGCGGGGCGGGGTGGGGCGGGGCGGGGCGGGGCGGGGCGGGGCGGGGTGGGGCGGGGCGGGGCGGGGCGGGGCGGGGCGGGGCGGGGTGGGGCGGGGCGGGGCGGGGCGGGGTGGGGCGGGGCGGGGCGGGGCGGGGCATGGGCGGTGTGGGAGATTGGGGGCCGAGTCTCAGGCTGGGGATCCTGTGCCTCCGCCTTCACCCTCACCCCTGCCGCCTTTGCCACCCGTTGCAGATCTGTGGGCGGTTTGATGTGTCCCTGGCAGCGTGCAGCCGGCACTGCACATTGGATATGGCGACGGTGACGGAGCAGGTCAGCAGGGTGGAGGGCCGGTGACATGTGATCCCGCAGACCTCGCGGGGTCATCATGTGAGTACCTATCAATATAGGTTGGGCGAGCGGGCCGTGTGTTGGTGAAAGGGACTTTTGCGTTTCGGTACCTGAAGCTTGCTACTCTCGGGGCTGTGGATGTGACAATCGAGCACAGGTCTTGGTTGGCATCCATGGCTTTGGGGGCGGTGGTGGATGGATGGGGCGAGGTGGGGCGGGGCGGGGCGGGGCGGGGCGGGGCGGGGCGGGGCGGGGCGGGGCGGGGCGGGGCGGGGCGGGGTGGGGCGGGGCGGGGCGGGGCGGGGTGGGGCAGCTCTGGGGTCAAAGGCTGGGCACCTCAGCCGTCGCCTGTGCAGCCCAGCCCCCCGCTGCCATTGCGGGCGCTCGCCCAGCCCATCACCGCCGTTGCCGTCGCCGGCCCTGCCCACAGCACGTCGCGGCAGCTCGGGGGTCAAAGGCTGGGCACCTCAGCCGGCGCCTGCGCAGCCCAGGCCCCCGCAGCCATTGCGGGCGCTCGCCCAGCCCGTCACCGCCGTCGCCGTCGCTGGCCCTGCCCACAGCATGTCGCGGGAGCTATGGGGTGAAAGGCTGGGCACCTCAGGCCGGCGCCTGCGCAGCCCAGCCCCCCGCTGCCATTGCGGGCGCTCGCCCAGCCCGTTGCCGCCGTTGCTGTCGCCGGCCCTGCCCACAGCATGTCGCGGGAGCTATGGGGTCAAAGGCTGGGCACCTCAGCCGGCGCCTGCACAGCCCAGCCCCCCGCTGCCATTGCGGGCACTCGCCCAGCCCGTCGCCGCTGTTGCCATTGCCGGCCCTGCCCACAGCAGGTCGCGGCAGCTCGGGGGTCAAAGGCTGGGCACCTCAACCGTCGCCTGTGCAGCCCAGCCCCCCGCTGCCATTGCGGGCGCTCGCCCAGCCCGTCGGCGCCGTTGCCGTCGCCAGCCCTGCCCACAGCATGTCGCGGGAGCTATGGGGTCAAAGGCTGGGCACCTCAGCCGGCGCCTGCGCAGCCCAGCCCCCCGCAGCCATTGCGGGCACTCGCCCAGCCCGTCACCGCCATCGCCGTCGCCGGCCCTGCCCACAGCAGGTCGCGGCAGCTCGGGGGTCAAAGGCTGGGCACCTCAGCCGTCGCCTGTGCAGCCCAGCCCCCCGCTGCCATTGCGGGCGCTCGCCCAGCCCATCACCGCCTTCACCGTCGCCGGCCCTGCCCACAGCACGTCGCGGCAACTCGGGGGTCAAAGGCTGGGCACCTCAGCCGGCGCCTGTGCAGCCCAGCACCCCGCTGCCATTGCGGGTGCTCGCCCAGCCCGTCGCCGCCGTCGCGGTCGCCAGCCCTGCCCACAGCACATCGCGGGAGCTATGGGGTCAAAGGCTGGGCACCTCAGCCAGTGCCTGCGCAGCCCAGCCCCCCGCTGCCATTGTGGGCGCTCACCCAGCCTGTCGCCACCGTCGCCAACGCCGGCCCTGCCCACAGATCGTCGCGGCAGCTCGGGGGTCAAAGGCTGGGCATCTCAGCCTGCACCTGCGCAGCCCAGCCCCCCGCTGCCATTGCGGGCGCTCGTCCAGCCCGTTGCCGATGTTGCCGTAGCCGGCCCTGCCCACAGCACATCGCGGGAGCTATGGGGTCAAAGGCTGGGCACCTCAGGCCGGCGCCTGCGCAGCCCAGCCCCCCGCTGCCATTGCGGGCGCTCGCCCAGCCCGTTGCAGATCTGTGGGCGGTTTGATGCGACCCTGGCAGCGTGCGGCCGGCACTGCACATTGGATATGGCGACGGTGACAGAGCAGGTCAGCAGGGTGGAGGGCTGGTGACATCTGATCCCGCAGACCTCGCGGGGTCATCATGTGAGTACCTATCAATATAGGTTGGGCGAGCGGGCCGTGTGTTGGTGAAAGGGACTTTTGCGTTTCGGTACCTGAAGCTTGCTGCTCTCGGGGCTGTGGATGTGACAATCGAGCAACGAGTCTTGGTTGGCATCCATGGCTTTGGGGGCGGTGGTGGATGGATGGGGCGAGGTGGGGCGGGGCGGGGCGGGGCGGGGCGGGGCGGGGCGGGGGGGGGGCGGGGCGGGGCGGGGCGGGGCGGGGCGGGGCGGGCGGGGCGGGGCGGGGCGGGGCGGGGCGGGGCGGGGCGGGGCGGGGCGGGGTGGGGCGGGGCGGGGTGGGGCGGGGTGGGGCAGCTCTGGGGTCAAAGGCTGGGCACCTCAGCCGTCGCCTGTGCAGCCCAGCCCCCGCTGCCATTGCGGGCGCTCGCCCAGCCCATCACCGCCGTTGCCGTCGCCGGCCCTGCCCACAGCACTTCGCGGCAGCTCGGGGGTCAAAGGCTGGGCACCTCAGCCGGCGCCTGCGCAGCCCCGGCCCCCGCAGCCATTGCGGGCGCTCACCCAGCCCGTCACCGCCGTCGCCGTCGCCGGCCCTGCCCACAGCATGTCGCGGGAGCTATGGGGTCAAAGGCTGGGCACCTCAGGCCGGCCCCTGCGCAGCCCAGCCCCCCGCTGCCATTGCGGGTGCTCGCCCAGCCCGTTGCCGCCGTTGCTGTCGCCGGCCCTGACCACAGCAGGTCGCGGGAGCTATGGGGTCAAAGGCTGGGCACCTCAGCCGGCGCCTGCACAGCCCAGCCCCCCGCTGCCATTGCGGGCACTCGCCCAGCCCGTCACCGCTGTTGCCGTCGCCGGCCCTGCCCACAGCATGTCGCGGCAGCTCGGGGGTTAAAGGCTAGGCACCTCAGCCGTCGCCTGCGCAGACCAGCCCCCCACTGCCATTGCGGGCACTCGCCCAGCCCGTCGCCACCATCGCTGACGATGGCCCTGTCCACAGCACGTTGCGGGAGCTCTGGGGTCAAAGGTTTACACTGATGAGGCGAGTGATGAGGTAATAGAGGGAACAATGCGCCCGTGGTGCTCGAACCTAGGACCTAGGACTCCAACCATGCATCACGAGACACAACCACCGTTCCTCACACGCACGCAGCCCCAAGGAACAGAGCGATGCCATGCAAGGGCCACAATTATTATTGCCGTATAGTTCACGCAAAAAAATCCCCCGGCCAGGCAGCAGGCACATACATGGCTGGGGCGCCCCTAAACCCCTGCCCTGTCCATCATACATACATACACGCCTGCAGTACGTTCTGCATGCTGAACGTACGGCGGATAGCCTCACGAGTCCATACACACACAGGTCTTTCTGCAGTACGTTCTGCATGCTGAACGTACGGCATATCATGCTGCATATCACAGACGCACACCATGACCTACCTGTCATAGATGATGGCCCATACGTACAGATAGATATGAAAAACATGCTGATCGAACCCAAGACCTTCCACAAGTCATCAACTGCTGTACAACGCCATGGCTTTGTCCCAGCCAACACCTCACACAGGCCAAGCCGATGCTAATCAACTCGCCCAGCCCATCACCGCCGTTGCCGTCGCCGGCCCTGCCCACAGCACGTCGCGGCAGCTCGGGGGTCAAAGGCTGGGCACCTCAGCCGGCGCCTGCGCAGCCCAGGCCCCCGCAGCCATTGCGGGCGCTCACCCAGCCCGTCACCGCCGTCGCCGTCGCCGGCCCTGCCCACAGCATGTCGCGGGAGCTATGGGGTGAAAGGCTGGGCACCTCAGCCGGCGCCTGCGCAGCCCAGGCCCCCGCAGCCATTGCGGGCGCTCGCCCAGCCCGTCGCCGCTGTTGCCGTCGCCGGCCCTGCCCACAGCATGTCGCGGCAGCTCGGGGGTTAAAGGCTAGGCACCTCAGCCGTCGCCTGTGCAGCCCAGCCCCCCACTGCCATTGCGGGCACTCGCCCAGCCCGTCGCCGCTGTTGCCGTCGCCGGCCCTGCCCACAGCACGTTGCGGGAGCTCTGGGGTCAAAGGCTGGGCACCTCAGCCGTCGCCTGTGCAGCCCAGCCCCCCGCTGCCATTGCGGGCGCTCACCCAGCCCGTCGCCGCCGTCGCCGTCGCCGGCCCTGCCCACAGCATGTCGCGGCAGCTCGGGGGTCAAAGGCTGGGCACCTCAGCCGTGGCCTGCGCAGCCCAGCCCCCCAATGCCATTGCGGGCGCTCGCCCAGCCCGTCGCCGCTGTTGCCGTCGCCGGCCCTGCCCACAGCATGGCGCGGCAGCTCGGGGGTCAAAGGCTGGGCACCTCAGCAGTCGCCTGTGCAGCCCAGCCCCCCACTGCCATAAGCAGCGCTCGCCCAGCCCGTCGCCGCCGTCGCTGTCGCCAGCCCTGCCCACAGCACGTCGCGGGAGCTATGGGGTCAAAGGCTGGGCACCTCAGCCGTGGCCTGCGCAGCCCAGCCCCCCACTGCCATTGCGGGCGCTCGCCCAGCCCGTCGCCGCCGTCGCTGTCGCCAGCCCTGCCCACAGCACGTCGCGGGAGCTATGGGGTCAAAGGCTGGGCACCTCAGCCGGCGCCTGCGCAGACCAGCCCCCCGCTGCCATAAGCAGCGCTCGCCCAGCCCGTCGCCGCCGTCTCTGTCGCCGGCCCTGCCCACAGGACGTCGCGGCAGCTCGGGGGTCAAAGGCTGGGCACCTCAGCCGTGGCCTGCGCAGCCCAGCCCCCACTGCCATAAGCAGTGCTCGCCCAGCCCGTCGCCGCCGTCGCTGTCGCCAGCCCTGCCCACAGCACGTCGCGGGAGCTATGGGGTCAAAGGCTGGGCACCTCAGCCGGCGCCTGCGCAGACCAGCCCCCCGCTGCCATAAGCAGCGCTCGCCCAGCCCGTCGCCGCCGTCTCTGTCGCCGGCCCTGCCCACAGGACGTCGCGGCAGCTCGGGGGTCAAAGGCTGGGCACCTCAGCCGTGGCCTGCGCAGCCCAGCCCCCAATGCCATTGCGGGCGCTCGCCCAGCCCGTCGCCGCCGTCGTGGTCGCCAGCCCTGCCCACAGCACGTCGCGGGAGCTATGGGGTCAAGGGCTGGGCACCTCAGCCGGCGCCTGCGCAGACCAGCCCCCGCTGCCATAAGCAGCGCTCGCCCAGCCCGTCGCCACCGCCGCCGTTGCCGTCACCGTCGCCTTCGCCTTTGCCCCCGCCACCTTCACCACCCGTTGCGGACCCGCGGGCGCTTTGATGTGGTCCGCAGCGGCGTGCAGCCGGTGCTGCACATTGGCGACCGCGACGATGGCGAGCAGGTCAGCAGGGGTGGAGGGCCGGCGCCGTGTGATCCCACCATCCCCACATTGCCATGCCATAAGCAACGTAGCGGTCTGACATTGCCCACAGCGGTCTACCTTGCTTGCGCTGCAGACCCTGTGCCCTCGTGTGCGTGTGCGTGTGCGTGTGCGTGTGCGTGCGTGTGCGTGTGCGTGTGCGTGTGCGTGTGCGTGTGCGTGTGCGTGTGCGTGTGCGTGTGCGTGTGCGTGTGCGTGTGCGTGTGCGTGTGCGTGTGCGTGTGCGTGTGCGTGTGCGTGTGCGTGTGCGTGTGCGTGTGCGTGTGCGTGTGCGTGTGCGTCCATACAGCACGCCTGCAGTACGTTCTGCATGCTGAACGTACGCATCTGGTAGG
>BDSI01000630.1:0-22002 GCA_003117195.1 Eudorina sp. 2006-703-Eu-15
GGGGTCGTGTCCAATGGCCTTTTCTTACTACTTGAACGAGCGGGCAGCAGTGGCAAGATCTACCGCCTGGCCTTCTGCGCCCAGATCTCGGATGAAGCGATTCCATAGACACGCTCGTGGATGTGTCGTACAATCGGATCGTGACGGTGTCGTACATTCGTGCGCTGTCCGCACAATTCTCACCGCGAGGCGGGGGCCAGCAGCGCGGCGCCGGTCGCTGACGGAGAAAGCATCACACACCCACCAGGTCCGAATCCTGGTCTACATCGTGGATATGTCGGTTACATCAAGCCCAGACCTGGACCCCCGAGGTGAGCAGCAGCAACGTTGCAACACTTATCAAAACGAAACAAATCATCAGCTAGGTTTCCGGAGCGTTAGTTTGCAGCCTCAACGTCACTGTCGAAGTGGGGCTTCTTGAAAGCGTATTGCGCGTAGCAGCGTATGTGTGTAATGTGTCGTTTGGCGTGTAAACAAGGCAAGCCACCGCAATCGAAGATGCTTACTGATAAAGTAAGACCTCCTCCGCTCCTCGAATTGGTTCTCTAACTCGCAGTCAGTCACAGATCTGTTTCTGACGGCAAGGGGTTCGACCAGGGACGCTCACTGGCTGGCTACTACGACACACTGCAGCAACGGCCAGGTCACCTGGCCCCTCCAACCTCAAGGTGCTGGGGCCGGTGCAGATCCCATGCAGCGGCTCATTCAATTACCGCCCAACTTCTATGTCGGGAACAACTTTACCACCAACACCTGCGACAATGGCAACCCTTTCAAGTGCAGTACTGGGCGGATGAATGGGCGAGGTCCAAGGGTGTCGACCGGGGCGATTACCACCACCAACGTCATGATTCTCCCTTCCGAGTTCTCGTGGAGGGTTGCCGGTAAGTCGCTCACTAACCGAGCAAAGCAAAACCACCCTCTCTGCGTTGTACACCAACTGGTAGCTATTCAGCTAGGTAGCTAGCTACGTCTTTATTTACTGTGAAATTTACTGTGAAATAAACTGCTACTGCTCACATTTACGCAAAGCATATTGTTTCTATACTATTCGATCAGTGTTGCCACTGTGGCAGTAGCCGGAGTGTGATAAGCTCCCTCTATTCAGCAATTGCTGATACGGCACACTACATATCCGGAGAGTGCTTGCAATGCTACCAAGCAATCACTTACTATGCCGACTCGCGCAGACATATTCTTTGCTCTTGGGTGGCTGTTTTGTTTGCAGATTGCGGCGGCTTCGCCGGGATGGCCAACTTAGGCCGCTGGTCGACTCAACGTACGGCTGTTAACGACTGGGGCTGGGGAATGGTATGGATGAACGCTGATATCATGCCAGCGCTTGAGTTCCTGTTCCACGAGCTCGGACATAACTACGGCATGCACCACGGCAACGTACCCGGCGGTTGCGACCTGCCGGACCAATGCGACCACACCTGCGCCATGGGCTCCACGGGCGGCCAGGGCATCCGCTGCCTCAACGCGGCCGCACAACTGGCAGGTAGGTCCGCCGTTAGACTACACCGCAAACTACTGCCGTTCCATCCAGCGTTGCTACTCAACCGCCACTGGCCGTTTATTTGTTATATGTGAGGAACGTACATACAAGTTAGGTAACTCACGACAATGTGCACAATGCCGTCCTTAATACAATGCAACATACACAGCAGTAGTATCAATATCGAACACGAATGAACCACTGTCCAGTGATGGCCTTGGCGCTCTTATGCTGTCCTGAGCTGCTGTTGCGAGCTTTATGCTTTTTGTGAGCTACAAACCTGCAATGCTGCATGCATCCTGCTGACTACATACATACCCCTGCTGTCATCCTTACCATCCATCCGACCTTGCGCGCAGGTCGGCTGGGCGGGCCCTTCCTCACCCTCCATGGCGACAACCTCGCCGCTGCAACTACACCGTCGCCACCATTCCCCCGCAGCTCAGCACACGCAGCAGCAGCGTCCTGATCACGGGCGCCGGTATGTCCGCTGTCGAGCGCCTCTCCCTGTCGGCGCGCATCAACGTCTACCCCTACGAACTCCCGTGGGCAGGAAAGGAGGACAACGTGCCCTATGTGCTGATGCACAACTACGACGGCAGCATTGAGAGGGCCTCACAAGGTTCACGTTCCACGTGGGCGAGATCCGTGTGGGAGCATATGGAATGACCCCAGCAGCAACATCGTGGTCCGCTTCGACAGCTGGGATGCAGTAAAGGGCGCCACCGTGAGCATCTGCCGCCGCAGGGCCAGTTTTGAGTCAAACTGCTCTGATGGTCTGGACGACGACTGCGATTTCCTTCCGGATGCCATGGACCCCAACTGCCGGAACCCGCACCCGCCATACCCGCCCAGCCTCCACCAAGGCCGCGTCCCGCCGCCCCGCCGTCTCCCGACACCAAGTTGCCGCCGTCTCGCCTCCCCGTCGCCGCCTCCCCGTCGCCGCCCCGCCGTCGCCATCCCGCGCCCGCCATTGCCGCCCCGCCATCACCGCGCCCGCCGTCCTACCCGCGCCGTCGCCGCGCCCGCCGTCGCCACGCCCGCCGTCGCCGCGCCCCCGTTGCACGCCCGCGTCGCCGCGCCAGACGTCGCCTCCCCCGCCATCGCCGCGGACGTCGACGCCGCCCCCGCCGCCCCACCGTCGCCGCCCCCGCCATCGCCGCCGCCGCCGCCCCCGCCGCCGCCGCCCCCGCCGTCGCCGCCCCCGCCGTCGCCGCCCGCCGTCGCCGCCCCCGCCGTCGCCGGCCCCCCCCGTCGCCGCCCCCGCCGTCGCCGCCGTCTCGCCTCCCCCGTCGCCGCCTCCCGTCGCCGCGCCCGCCGTCGCCATCCCGCGCCCGCCGTTGCCGCCCCCGCCATCACCGCGCCCGCCGTCCCCACCCGCGCCGTCGCCGCGCCCGCCGTTGCCACGCCCGCCGTCGCCGCCGCCCGTTGCCACGCCCGCCGTCGCCGCGCCAGACGTCGCCTCCCCGCCATCGCCGCGGACGTCGACGCCGCCCCGCCGTCCCCACCGTCGCCGCCCCCGCCATCGCCGCCGCCGCCGCCCCGCCGCCGCCGCCCCCGCCGTCGCCGCCCCGCCGTCGCCGCCCCGCCGTCGCCGCCCCGCCGTCGCGGCCCCCGTCGCCGCCCCGCCGTCGCCGCCCCGCCGTCGCCGCCGCCGCCGTCGCGCCCCCGCCGTCGTCGCCCCCGCCGTCGCCGCCGCCGCCGTCCCTACCGCGCCGTCGCCGCGCCCGCCGTTGCCACGCCCGCCGTCGCCGCGCCCGCGTTGCCACGCCCGCCGTCGCCGCGCCAGACGTCGCCTCCCCGCCATCGCCGCGGACGTCGACGCCGCCCCGCCAGTTCGTTCCCAGCTAGATTTATCTTCACGGCGGTGAAGCCTAACAGATAGGAGCAGCCGTGTGTTGCTTGGTACCTGTGCAATATTCGGTTTCGGCCTCTAGGGTTGGGCGTGCTTCGTTTGCTGCGCAGCGTTGGTTGGGTTTAGATACTGATTTGCCATTCGCAAGCATTGCTTGATTACTACGCACGCAGGCTACGCTGACAAGTAGGGGTCGGCTTCCTTGAAGCCGGAAAAAGGGCGGGGCCCCTACAATCCGTACAGGCCGCTTGCTTTACAAGGGAAATAATAATAATAATAATAGTACGCCGGCCGAAGCCTGGCATGTATTAAGGGGGTGGGGAACTGAGGGGTGGCGTAGTCACCCCTGTATGCCGCACCACCGGGGAAGCCTAGGTTGGTTATTATCATTTTATCCCACCTCCATCACTCGCCGGGTCCGGATGATTGCGCCTGCGGTTTCTATTGTGTGTCGATGGATGTGCAGGCAGGTGTTGTGGGCCTGGTCGGTAGTCGCTCCGAGTCTGCAGAGGAGCGACTTAAGTGTAGTCGGCAGGGTTCCAGTATGTACTGCCAGTGTGACTATTTGCTCCTCGGCGTAGTGCACTGTCCACCCCGCCTTTGTTAGTTTAGTTCCTCTTTGAGTCTGGCATGCTGCGTTGTCTTCTGTGTTAGTTTGTCGGCATGCTGTAGGTCGCCAGTGTACCCACTTCGATGATGTACACCTCGTGCTTGGTCTTGTCCACGGGTCCCTGGTAGCGTTTGCGCTTGGTTTTGTGAGAGGCGAGTGTGGGTATGAACATTATGTCAGGTCGGAGGCGTCGGATCTCCTCTTCAGTCAGATGCGGCGGCATCCATTTGGGTACCGCGTGCTACTGCAGAACGGTGGGATATCCTCTGCCTTGCCGCGTCCATGACCATGAAACCGCCTCCGTAGCGGCCCCTGTTGAGGCAATCCGCAATGATACGCGTCGCCCGGTTGTGCCGGTTGATGTACATGCTTTAAACGTCGCGTGCTGGCAGCCTCCAAGTATGTGGGCTCCGGAGTCCGTTGTGGGGCCCGACGGGTTGCAATTGCGGCAGACCGGGCAGTGGCCATCCCCGCCGCGACCGTACAATTTCTTCAGCTTCGCATTATACAAGAGTCCGTACCGTGCCTTCAGCACTTGGATTTTTAGCCAATGACTAGTGTGAGAGCTGTTCAAGTAGGCGTTGCTGCATTTAGAGTCTAGCTTTGTCGACGCGTCGCGCCATTTTTCAGTTAGGGTCGTGTCGGTTGTATATCCCGCGAACGTTTTCTTTTGGAGACCTTTGAGGATGCCCCTATTAAGGTCATTGATATATAGTCCTGTATCTTTTGTCGTAGCCAGACCAGCTTAACGTACGGGGCGTTATCTGCGGCCTCAATTACGGTTGGCTCGGCATTACCATGTGCTACCGCAGTTGCGCCTTCATCGGCCTTATCGTTGCCATGAATGCCGGTATGTGATTTTACCTTTATGAAATGGACAGTCGTGTTTTGTTGGGTGCAGTCGTACAGCATCTCAACAATGTCCATAAGCAAGGCTTTATGTTTGGAGACATGTAATTTATTGGGTTCATTGATGGCTCTTTTTATGAGATCCAGTGATGCTTGTGAGTCAGTTGCTATGGTTAATGCGCGACTCGTGGTTTTGTGCTGCGCGATGGCCGCCCGTATAGCCGACAACTCAGCCCGCTGGATTGTATTTGTACACCCTTCCCGGCCAGGTCTACATGTAAGGTTTCCCCGGTAAGTTCGCAGTACGCTGCCGCACCAAGTCTGTTCGGGCCGTCGCCTGCGAGCGGTTTGACGCAACTACCATCAGTCCAAATTATAGTATGCAATGGGATACGTAGAGGCATGGTGCCCGGAACGCTTCCGCGAGCTCCCGAAACGTATGAGTAATCTAGCTACATACGTGCCCGTGCCCAACAGATGAAACGACACGTGTGTACGTGGGTCAGTAAGTAATCTCTATATTGCAAGACAAGGCAACTCTAGCTATAGCAGGTACCTAAAGACATTCGCATTACTATTATTAATATTTTTTCCGCCGCATGGGCGCACAAACCCTGCTGCAACAATTTGTCCTTTGCAACCATTTGCAAGATTGAGTAAAGTGGACTACAATTGTATCGACAACGCTTGCTGCTGGTGGATAATATCTGCTGATCTGTAGAATTAGTGCATTTAGTTTTACTAAAAAGGCGCGATGGCCCGACCGCCTGCTCGGTCGTGTTCGTCGGGCATGCTCTCAAGCAGCCTCCTGCTGGTCGCGACAGCGCTGTTGCTGCTCAGCGGTGCGAGTGCCCAAGCCCTGCAAAGCAACAAGCCGGGCATTGTCACGGGATCTATCAGCTCCCTGGATTTGCCTGGTGTATCTGACAGCACCGGGTCGTGTCCAATGGCCTTTCTTACTACTTGAACGAAGCGGGCAGCAGTGGCAAGATCTACCGCCACCTGGCCTTCTGCGCCCAGATTTCGGATGAAGCGATTCCCATAGACACGCTCGTGGATGTGTTGTACGATCGGATCGTGGACGGTGTCGTACATTCGTGCGCTGTCCCACAATTCTCACCGCGAGGCGGGCCAGCAGCGCGGCGCCGGTCGCTGATCGGAGAAAGCATCACCACACCCACCCAGGTCCGAATCCTGGTCTACATCGTGGATATGTGCGGTTACATCAAGCCCCAGACCTGGACCCCCGAGGTGAGCAGCAGCAACGTTGCAACCACTTATCAAAACGAAACAAATCATCAGCTAGGTTTCCGGAGCGTTAGTTGCAGCCTCAACGTCACCTGTCGAAGTGGCGCTTCTTGAAAGCGTATTGCGCGTAGCACGCCGGCGTATGTGTGTAATGTGTCGTTTGGCGTGTAAACAAGGCAAGCCACCAAGCAATCGAAGATGCTTACTGATAAAGTAAGACCCTCCTCCGCTCCTCGAATTGGTTCTCTAACTCGCAGTCAGTCACAGATCTGTTTCTGACGGGCAAGGGGTTCGACCAGGGACGCTCACTGGCTGGCTACTACGACACCTGCAGCAACGGCCAGGTCACCCTGGCCCCCTCCAACCTCAAGGTGCTGGGGCCGGTGCAGATCCCATGCAGCGGCTCATTCAATTACCCGCCCAACTTCTATGTCGGGAACAACTTTACCACCAACACCTGCGACAATGGCAACCCTTTCAAGTGGCAGTACTGGGCGGATGAATGGGCGAGGTCCAAGGGTGTCGACCCGGGCGATTACCACCACCACGTCATGATTCTCCCTTCCGAGTTCTCGTGGAGGGTTGCCGGTAAGTCGCTCACTAACCGAGCAAAGCAAAACCACCCTCTCTGCGTTGTACACAACTGGTAGCTATTCAGCTAGGTAGCTAGCTACGTCTTTATTTACTGTGAAATAAACTGCTACTGCTCACATTTACGCAAAGCATATTGTTTCTATACTATTCGATCAGTGTTGCCACTGTGGCAGTAGCCGGAGTGTGATAAGCTCCCTCTATTCAGCAATTGCTGATACGGCACACTACATATCCGGAGAGTGCTTGGCAATGCTACCAAGCAATCACTTACTATGCCGACTCGCGCAGACATATTCTTTGCTCTTGGGTGGCTGTTTTGTTTGCAGATTGCGGCGGCTTCGCCGGATGGCCAACTTAGGCCGCTGGTCGACTCAACGTACGGCTGTTAACGACTGGGGCTGGGGAATGGTATGGATGAACGCTGATATCATGCCAGCGCTTGAGTTCCTGTTCCACGAGCTCGGACATAACTACGGCATGCACCACGGCAACGTACCCGGCGGTTGCGACCTGCCGGACCAATGCGACCACACCTGCGCCATGGGCTCCACGGGCGGCCAGGGCATCCGCTGCCTCAACGCGCCGCACAACTGGCAGGTAGGTCCCGCCGTTAGACTACACCGCAAACTACTGCCGTTCCATCCAGCGTTGCTACTCAACCCGCCACTGGCCGTTTATTTGTTATATGTGAGGAACGTACATACAAGTTAGGTAACTCACGACAATGTGCACAATGCCGTCCTTAATACAATGCAACATACACAGCAGTAGTATCAATATCGAACACGAATGAACCACTGTCCAGTGATGGCCTTGGCGCTCTTATGCTGTCCTGAGCTGCTGTTGCGAGCTTTATGCTTTTGTGAGCTACAAACCTGCAATGCTGCATGCATCCTGCTGACTACATACATACCCCTGCTGTCATCCTTACCATCCATCCGACCTTGCGCGCAGGTCGGCTGGGGCGGGCCCTTCCTCACCCTCCATGGCGACAACCTCGCCGCTGGCAACTACACCGTCGCCACCATTCCCCGCAGCTCAGCACACGCAGCAGCAGCGTCCTGATCACGGGCGCCGGTATGTCCGCTGTCGAGCGCCTCTTCCTGTCGGCGCGCATCAACGTCTACCCCTACGAACTCCCGTGGGCAGGAAAGGAGGACAACGTGCCCTATGTGCTGATGCACAACTACGACGGCAGCATTGAGAGGGGCCTCACAAGGTTCACGTTCCACGTGGGCGAGATCCGTGTGGGGAGCATATGGAATGACCCCAGCAGCAACATCGTGGTCCGCTTCGACAGCTGGGATGCAGTAAAGGGCGCCACCGTGAGCATCTGCCGCCGCAGGGCCAGTTTTGAGTCAAACTGCTCTGATGGTCTGGACGACGACTGCGATTTCCTTCCGGATGCCATGGACCCCAACTGCCGGAACCCGCACCCGCCATACCCGCCCAGCCCTCCACCAAGGCCGCCGTCCCCGCCGCCCCCGCCGTCTCCCAGACCACCAAGTTTGCCGCCGTCTCCGCCTCCCCCGTCGCCGCCTCCCCCGTCGCCGCCCCCGCCGTCGCCATCCCCGCGCCCGCCGTTGCCGCCCCCGCCATCACCGCGCCCGCCGTCCCTACCCGCGCCGTCGCCGCGCCCGCCGTTGCCACGCCCGCCGTCGCCGCGCCCGCCGTTGCCACGCCCGCCGTCGCCGCGCCAGACGTCGCCTCCCCCGCCATCGCCGCGGACGTCGACG
The DNA here is from genome assembly GCA_003117195.1 of Eudorina sp. 2006-703-Eu-15. Lineage (NCBI taxonomy): Eukaryota > Viridiplantae > Chlorophyta > Chlorophyceae > Chlamydomonadales > Volvocaceae > Eudorina > Eudorina sp. 2006-703-Eu-15. Next base: position 8,391 of record BDSI01000630.1, read on the forward strand.
CCGCCCCCGCCGTCCCCACCGTCGCCGCCCCCGCCATCGCCGCCGCCGCCGCCCCCGCCGCCGCCGCCCCCGCCGTCGCCGCCCCCGCCGTCGCCGCCCCCGCCGTCGCCGCCCCCGCCGTCGCCGCCCCGCCGTCGCCGGCCCCCCCGTCGCCGCCCCCGCCGTCGCCGCCGTCTCCGCCTCCCCCGTCGCCGCCTCCCCCGTCGCCGCGCCCGCCGTCGCCATCCCCGCGCCCGCCGTTGCCGCCCCCGCCATCACCGCGCCCGCCGTCCCCACCCGCGCCGTCGCCGCGCCCGCCGTTGCCACGCCCGCCGTCGCCGCGCCCGCCGTTGCCACGCCCGCCGTCGCCGCGCCAGACGTCGCCTCCCCCGCCATCGCCGCGGACGTCGACGCCGCCCCCGCCGTCCCCACCGTCGCCGCCCCCGCCATCGCCGCCGCCGCCGCCCCGCCGCCGCCGCCCCGCCGTCGCCGCCCCCGCCGTCGCCGCCCCCGCCGTCGCCGGCCCCCCCGTCGCCGCCCCCGCCGTCGCCGCCCCGCCGTCGCCGCCGCCGCCGTCGCCGCCCCCGCCGTCGTCGCCCCCGCCGTCGCCGCCGCCGCCGTCCCTACCCGCGCCGTCGCCGCGCCCGCCGTTGCCACGCCGCCGTCGCCGCGCCCGCCGTTGCCACGCCCGCCGTCGCCGCGCCAGACGTCGCCTCCCCCGCCATCGCCGCGGACGTCGACGCCGCCCCCGCCAGTTCGTTCCCAGCTAGATTTATCTTCACCGGCGGTGAAGCCTAACAGATAGGAGCAGCCGTGTGTTGCTTGGTACCTGTGCAATATTCGGTTTCGGCCTCTAGGGTTGGGCGTGCTTCGTTTGCTGCGCAGCGTTGGTTGGGTTTAGATACTGATTTGCCATTCGCAAGCATTGCTTGATTACTACGCACGCAGGGCTACGCTGACAAGTAGGGGTCGGCTTCCTTGAAGCCGGAAAAAGGGCGGGGCCCCCTACAATCCGTACAGGCCGCTTGCTTTACAAGGGAAATAATAATAATAATAATAATAGTACGCCGGCCGAAGCCTGGCATGTATTAAGGGGGTGGGGAACTGAGGGGTGGCGTAGTCACCCCTGTATGCCCGCACCACCGGGGAAGCCTAGGTTGGTTATTATCATTTTATCCCACCCTCCATCACTCGCCGGGTCCGGATGATTGCGCCTGCGGTTTCTATTGTGTGTCGATGGATGTGCAGGCAGGTGTTGTGGGCCTGGTCGGTAGTCGCTCCGAGTCTGCAGAGGAGCGACTTAAGTGTAGTCGGCAGGGTTCCAGTACTGCCCAGTGTGACTATTTGCTCCTCGGCGTAGTGCACTGTCCACCCCGCCTTTGTTAGTTTAGTTCCTCTTTGAGTCTGGCATGCTGCGTTGTCTTCTGTGTTAGTTTGTCGGCATGCTGTAGGTCGCCAGTGTACCCCACTTCGATGATGTACACCTCGTGCTTGGTCTTGTCCACGGGTCCCTGGTAGCGTTTGCGCTTGGTTTTGTGAGAGGCGAGTGTGGGTATGAACATTATGTCAGGTCGGAGGCGTCGGATCTCCTCTTCAGTCAGATGCGGCGGCATCCATTTGGGTACCCGCGTGCTACTGCAGAACGGTGGGATATCCTCTGCCTTGCCCGCGTCCATGACCATGAAACCGCCTCCGTAGCGGCCCCTGTTGAGGCAATCCGCAATAATGATACGCGTCGCCCGGTTGTGCCGGTTGATGTACATGCCTTTAAACGTCGCGTGCTGGCAGCCTCCAAGTATGTGGGCTCCGGAGTCCGTTGTGGGGCCCGACGGGTTGCAATTGCGGCAGACCGGGCAGTGGCCATCCCCGCCGCGACCGTACAATTTCTTCAGCTTCGCATTATACAAGAGTCCGTACCGTGCCTTCAGCACTTGGATTTTTAGCCAATGACTAGTGTGAGAGCTGTTCAAGTAGGCGTTGCTGCATTTAGAGTCTAGCTTTGTCGACGCGTCGCGCCATTTTTCAGTTAGGGTCGTGTCGGTTGTATATCCGCGAACGTTTTCTTTTGGAGACCTTTGAGGATGCCCCTATTAAGGTCATTGATATATAGTCCTGTATCTTTTTGTCGTAGCCAGACCAGCTTAACGTACGGGGCGTTATCTGCGGCCTCAATTACGGTTGGCTCGGCATTACCATGTGCTACCGCAGTTGCGCCTTCATCGGCCTTATCGTTGCCATGAATGCCGGTATGTGATTTTACCTTTATGAAATGGACAGTCGTGTTTTGTTGGGTGCAGTCGTACAGCATCTCAACAATGTCCATAAGCAAGGCTTTATGTTTGGAGACATGTAATTTATTGGGTTCATTGATGGCTCTTTTTATGAGATCCAGTGATGCTTGTGAGTCAGTTGCTATGGTTAATGCGCGACTCGTGGTTTTGTGCTGCGCGATGGCCGCCCGTATAGCCGACAACTCAGCCCGCTGGATTGTATTTGTACACCCTTCCCCGGCCAGGTCTACATGTAAGGTTTCCCCGGTAAGTTCGCAGTACGCTGCCGCACCAAGTCTGTTCGGGCCGTCGCCTGCGAGCGGTTTGACGCAACTACCATCAGTCCAAATTATAGTATGCAATGGGATACGTAGAGGCATGGTGCCCGGGAACGCTTCCGCGAGCTCCCGAAACGTATGAGTAATCTAGCTACATACGTGCCCGTGCCCAACAGATGAAACGACACGTGTGTACGTGGGTCAGTAAGTAATCTCTATATTGCAAGACAAGGCAACTCTAGCTATAGCAGGTACCTAAAGACATTCGCATTACTATTATTAATAATTTTTCCGCCGCATGGGCGCACAAACCCTGCTGCAACAATTTGTCCTTTGCAACCATTTGCAAGATTGAGTAAAGTGGACTACAATTGTATCGACAACGCTTGCTGCTGGTGGATAATATCTGCTGATCTGTAGAATTAGTGCATTTAGTTTTACTAAATAGGCGCGATGGCCCGACCGCCTGCTCGGTCGTGTTCGTCGGGCATGCTCTCAAGCAGCCTCCTGCTGGTCGCGACAGCGCTGTTGCTGCTCAGCGGTGCGAGTGCCCAAGCCCTGCAAAGCAACAAGCCGGTCATTGTCACGGGATCTATCAGCTCCCTGGATTTGCCTGGTGTATCTGACAGCACCGGGGTCGTGTCCAATGGCCTTTCTTACTACTTGAACGAAGCGGGCAGCAGTGGCAAGATCTACCGCCTGGCCTTCTGCGCCCAGATCTCGGATGAAGCGATTCCCATAGACACGCTCGTGGATGTGTCGTACGATCGGATCGTGGACGGTGTCGTACATTCGTGCGCTGTCCCACAATTCTCACCGCGAGGCGGGCCAGCAGCGCGGCGCCGGTCGCTGATCGGAGAAAGCATCACCACACCCACCCAGGTCCGAATCCTGGTCTACATCGTGGATATGTGCGGTTACATCAAGCCCCAGACCTGGACCCCCGAGGTGAGCAGCAGCAACGTTGCAACCACTTATCACTTAACACACACACAAATCATCAGCTAGGTTTCCGGAACGTTAGTTGCAGCCTCAACGTCACCTGTCGAAGTGGCGCTTCTTGAAAGCGTATTGCGCGTAGCACGCGTATGTGTGTAATGTGTCGTTTGGCGTGTAAACAAGGCAAGCCACCAAGCAATCGAAGATGCTTACTGATAAAGTAAGACCCTCCTCCGCTCCTCGAATTGGTTCTCTAACTCGCAGTCAGTCACAGATCTGTTTCTGACGGGCAAGGGGTTCGACCAGGGACGCTCACTGGCTGGCTACTACGACACCTGCAGCTACGGCCAGGTCACCCTGGCCCCCTCCAACCTCAAGGTGCTGGGGCCGGTGCAGATCCCATGCAGCGGCTCATTCAATTACCCGCCCAACTTCTATGACGGGAACAACTTTACCACCAACACCTGCAACAATGGCAACCCTTTCAAGTGGCAGTACTGGGCGGATGAATGGGCGAGGTCCAAGGGTGTCGACCCGGGCGATTACCACCACCACGTCATGATTCTCCCTTCCGAGTTCCCGTGGAGGGTTGCCGGTAAGTCGCTCACTAACCGAGCAAAGCAAAACCACCCTCTCTGCGTTGTACACAACTGGTAGCTATTCAGCTAGGTAGCTAGCTACGTCTTTATTTACTGTGAAATAAACTGCTACTGCTCACATTTATGCAAAGCATATTGTTTCTATACTATTCGATCAGTGTTGCCACTGTGGCAGTAGCCGGAGTGTGATAAGCTCCCTCTATTCAGCAATTGCTGATACGGCACAGTACGTATCCGGAGAGTGCTTGGCAATGCTACCAAGCAATCACTTACTACGCCGACTCGCGCAGACATATTCTTTGCTCTTGGGTGGCTGTTTTGTTTGCAGATTGCGGCGGCTTCGCCGGGATGGCCAACTTAGGCCGCTGGTCGACTCAACGTACGGCTGTTAACGACTGGGGCTGGGGAATGGTATGGATGAACGCTGATATCATGCCAGCGCTTGAGTTCCTGTTCCACGAGCTCGGACATAACTACGGCATGCACCACGGCAACGTACCCGGCGGTTGCGACCTGCCGGACCAATGCGACCACACCTGCGCCATGGGCTCCACGGGCGGCCAGGGCATCCGCTGCCTCAACGCGCCGCACAACTGGCAGGTAGGTCCCGCCGTTAGACTACACCGCAAACTACTGCCGTTCCATCCAGCGTTGCTACTCAACCCGCCACTGGCCGTTTATTTGTTATATGTGAGGAACGTACATACAAGTTAGGAACGTACATACAAGGCGTATGATACATTATGATACAAGGCGTATGATACATATGATACAAGGCGTATGATACATATGATACAAGGCGTATGATACATGATACAAGGCGTATGATACTATTGATCGGGGATTCCTGTTGGACGTGATGGAGATCATGGGAGCCGGGGAGGGACTCACCATGTGGGTGCGGACCCTCCTCACTTCCACGCGATCCCTGGCGGTGGTCAACGGCTTCCAGTCGAAGATGGTACCCATGCAGGCGGGGGTGCGCCAGGGATGTCCCCTGGCCCCCCTGCTCTATTTATTCGTGGCGCAGGCGCTGCTGTGCTGGCTGCAGCACCGGAGGGTGGGGATCCGCCTCCGCCCTGCCGACGAAGACCTAACCACGGCCATGCAATATGCAGACGACACCGAAGTAATTATGGGCAGCTCGGCCGAACTCGAGCACTTCCTGGCGAGCATGGAGACCTTCGCCAAGGGATCGGGACAGAAACTGAACCCGGACAAGGTGGAATTACTACCGGTGGGACCCGCTGAGAAAGGGGTGGAGGCCGGAGGTGAGGAGGCTCGGGGCGGGATGAGACTGGTCCAAACCGCCACGGCCTTAGGCCTGCCGTACACGGATGTGGATGGCACTCCGGAGATGGACTGGGGAGCGCAGATGGACAAAGTTCGTGTCAGGTTCACGAGGATAGCGCAATTGTCACTGTCCGCCTTCGGAGGGCGTCGGCTGCCGCGGCGTACGGATTGCACAGACTCACTTGGCACATGGAGCATGGCGGCATGCCGCCGGAGACAGTGATAGACCGGCTCGAAGGGTGGACGGCACGCCTGGTAGATAGGGCCCAGGGCCCGAAGCCACCGAGAGGCGGCCCACTGGGGTGCCACGTAGCCTGCTGCTTGGGCACCCGGCGGTGGGGGATTCGGCGCGCTGCCGCTGCGGGAACATATCCGAGCGCGCTGGGCCTCAACAGCGCTGCGGTACATGAGGAGGATCCGCCACCAGCGGGCCGCCCCCTGGCAACGTGTCGTGGACACGATCCTAGCGGACGCCTCAGCGGCATGGAAGCCGTGCATGGTGCTCACGGCAACGGCCGACAGTCCATGGAGAGGGATCCGAAGGCTAGAACCCGAGGTACAGCGGGTCGTGACAGCCCTAGCCGCCCTGCCGAGAGTGGTGGACATCGCCGACCATCCGCTCGCGCCGGGGGCGTGGTGCTGGAACGCACCACTGTGGGTTAACCCACTACTCCCGGAGGAACTGCCCGAGGGGGGCGCCCCGGCCTCGAGCATGTGTTCCCGGACCTGGTGGACTACACCGGATTGCAAACGGTCGGACAACTAATCCGGGTGGGGGAGACGCTCCGGATGGTAACCGACGGCTGGGCAGAGCCAAACTACATAGACTCCGCCCGCATGGCACGATGCGCCGCACGGGCGTGGGCGACATTCGTACAAGATTGCCTGGGTATCCCCGCGGGGTCCGGGCGATGGGGTGATTGGCGGCAATGGGCCGAATTAGACCGGCGGCTGGTAGAACTTCAAGTAAGGCTACCAGCGGCCTGGGTGGCAGCAGCCCTAGCGGCACGAGCGAACGGGGTCCAGGGGGCGAATGTGCCCACGGAAGAGGAGGTGACGGCCATGTTGCTCGATCGCATGGGTTGGAGGTTGAATAATGGGTTGAAGGTGGCCCTGAGCGAGTACTCTGTTCGAGTGGGGACAGCGATGCAACTAGCCGAGGTGGCGGAACGCCGCAGCGCGGCTCACTTGCTGTTTGCCTGTGAGGCGGTAGGACTGGGAGCCACCGACCCGATTTCTCAGGTGGCGGCCGCCCGGATCCAGGGGCTGCTGAGCCGCCTTTGGCTCAGTATCCGGTGGGAAAATGAGCATAAGGAGGCCTTTTGGCGCCTTACAGTCGATGGCGTCCCGTTGTTGGGCAATTCCCATATGCGACACGCGAGGGTGACGCGGTGTGGATGCGGGGATACCCAGCGGAAGGCGGGGGGTCAGAGACACCCCGACAGCACCATTTCTGGTCATGCCGAGTGGCCCAGGCGGTGGTGGGTCAGTTGGAAGCGCGCCTAGGGGTACGGATACGGAGGCCGCAGGTCTGGCTGGCGGCACCCCCGCCACCCGTGGAGCAAGTTGTTTGGGATGTGGTGGTGTTGGCCGCGATTGCGGCCATGGAGACTGGTCGCCGATTCATGGCGGCCACCCTGCGTCGGTCAGCACCTGGTCAGGGTCAGACGATCCGGCCGGGACCGATATTGGCAGAACAAGGGGAGCGGCGCGCAATCGCTGACTTTTGGGGGCGCCTCCACGGGTTCGCCCAGTTGGGGCTCCCGAGACGGGGTTGGAGCTCAGTGGGCCCTTTCCACCCTTTCTTGAAAGTGGCGGGGGAGTCCTGCGATGTGCGGGACCTGCTCCTGAAGAAGGATGAGGCGCGGGTTCCCCGCCCTCTGTCTGTTTATCGTCGGGCTCTCCGAACCGCGGTTCAAGTTGGGGACCGGGCCTACCCTCAGATTGGGGTGGAGGTTGGGCTCCCGTTGGCATTTTGGTGTTTTGGCCAAGTTATTTCTTATGATGCGGGTTACCCCACTAGCGGTCGCTGGGCAGTGTCACGAGCCAGGCGTGGGCCTTCCAAGACCTCGAGAGGGTGCTGCGTTGGGTGCCTCAGAGGTGGTGGTAGCTGGGTAATGGGGTGCCTGTGTGGGCGACCTCCCCTGTGCTTGGCTTTATCCACTTCTGGGGATTATGCCCGCTGCTGTGCCTGTCCCTTTGGTAGTGTTGCCCCGCTGCGCGCCTCTGCTTGCTTCGGTGTCTGACTGGTTGGGGTTATGGCCCGGTGTGTTTTCTTTGGGTGCGGCGTAGTGGTGTGGAGGTGACCTGCCGCCTTGGCGGTGGGGCCTACTGGGGCTTGCTCTGGTATACACCGATGATCCCGTTGGGGTCCGCTGTAACATTCATTCATTCATTCAAGTTAGGTAACTCACGACAATGTGCACAATGCCGTCCTTAATACAATGCAACATACACAGCAGTAGTATCAATATCGAACACGAATGAACCACTGTCCAGTGATGGCCTTGGCGCTCTTATGCTGTCCTGAGCTGCTGTTGCGAGCTTTATGCTTTTGTGAGCTACAAACCTGCAATGCTGCATGCATCCTGCTGACTACATACCCCTGCTGTCATCCTTACCATCCATCCGACCTTGCGCGCAGGTCGGCTGGGGCGGGCCCTTCCTCACCCTCCATGGCGACAACCTCGCCGCTGGCAACTACACCGTCGCCACCATTCCCCCGCAGCTCAGCACACGCAGCAGCAGCGTCCTGATCACGGGCGCCGGTATGCCCGCTGGCCAGCGCCTCTTCCTGTCGGCGCGCATCAACGTCTACCCCTACGAACTCCCGTGGGCAGGAAAGGAGGACAACGTGCCCTATGTGCTGATGCACAACTACGACGGCAGCATTGAGAGGGGCCTCACAAGGTTCACGTTCCACGTGGGCGAGATCCGTGTGGGGAGCATATGGAATGACCCCAACAGCAACATCGTGGTCCGCTTCGACAGCTGGGATGCAGTAAAGGGCGCCACCGTGAGCATCTGCCGCCGCAGGGCCAGTTTTGAGTCAAACTGCTCTGATGGTCTGGACGACGACTGCGATTTCCTTCCAGATGCCATGGACCCCAACTGCCGGAACCCGCATCCGCCATACCCGCCCAGCCCTCCAAGGCCGCCGTCCCCGCCGCCCCCGCCGTCTCCCAGACCACCAAGTTTGCCGCCGTCTCCGCCTCCCCCGTCGCCGCCTCCCCCGTCGCCGCGCCCGCCGTCGCCATCCCCGCGCCCGCCGTTGCCGCCCCCGCCATCACCGCGCCCGCCGTCCCCACCCGCGCCGTCGCCGCGCCCGCCGTTGCCACGCCCGCCGTCGCCGCGCCCGCCGTTGCCACGCCCGCCGTCGCCGCGCCAGACGTCGCCTCCCCCGCCATCGCCGCGGACGTCGACGCCGCCCCCGCCGTCGCCGCCCCGCCATCGCCGCCGCCGCCGCCCCGCCGCCGCCGCCCCCGCCGTCGCCGGCCCCCCGTCGCCGCCCCGCCGTCGCCGCCCCCGCCGTCGCCGCCCCGCCGTCGCCGCCCCCGCCGTCGTCGCCCCCGCCGTCGTCACCCCCGCCGTCGCCGCGGACATCGATGTCGCCCCCGCCCTCGCCGCCCCCACCTTTGCCGCGTCCGCCATCGCGGCGCCCGCCGTCGCCGCGCCCACCATCCATCGCCGCCCCCGCCAGTTCGTTCCCAGCTAGATTTACCTTCACCGGCGGTGAAGCCTAACAGATAGGAGCAGCCGTGTGTTGCTTGGTACCTGTGCAATATTCGGTTTCGGCCTCTAGGGTTGGGCGTGCTTCGTTTGCTGCGCAGCGTTGGTTGGGTTTAGATACTGATTTGCCATTCGCAAGCATTGCTTGATTACTACGCACGCAGGGCTACGCTGAAAATGTCCTAATGTCGTCATGCAATGTCCTTGCGATGTTACATACGTACTACATTCTTAATTTTTTTATATTCGTGCCTGCCGCGTTCATTCAATTTATTCTGGCTGTCCGACTAAAGGACTAATCGTGCGGGAACCTGTCGTGGGCGATGCTTGCCGCTGCCGTGCTTACTATACTTATTGTCGCGCTAATTCTTCATTTGCCATGATTTATAGACCTACCTTTTATTGATCTCGTGCGTGCATCTGCTGGTGGTATATTAGTTTGCGTGGCGCTCTGCTGATGATGCGGGATGCATGTATGCGTGTGCGGATGCATACGTAGGTAGATGTGCATAAGCGCAAAGGACATGTTCGCGCTTCTAGGTGCGGCTCGATATTGTTGTGGATAAATAATATTCTTTTGTCCAGGGCTCGCTGCAGCCACGCAGTGGAGAACGATGGTGATGGCGCTTACATCTCGCCACTGCACTGCTTGGCAATCGCTATATATATCATTGCCTCCCAGGAGATGGACGGACGGAAGCCGTGGCATCCGCGCTGTAAAGATGACCCGAACGATGTGTTTCGTGCATTATGAAGGATGTTACAGCCGACCCCGCGGGTCATCGGTGACAGCCAACGGCGACAGCCGAGGCTTCCCCACCAAATATACACTGCCTAAACGAACGGGCGCCACCACGGCGCTCCGGACAGACCACAAGTGCACCGAAACACTCCCCGCCGGGCCCACACTACCTGGGAACCACGCACCCCGCCAGTTCCTGAGAACCAACCATGGCAAGCAAGAGAAAGCCCGCTCAGGGGGCCTTAGGCACCAGGGCGCCCCTGTTAGCGAACCACCGGTCCACCACCGACCCCAACCAAGGCGGGTCACTTCTCCAGCGCTGGCCCGTTGTCTTGGAGTCACCATCAGGGGCCTGCCCACACCTAGCGATAGCTCCACCGGCGTCAGTGCCCGTCCACCTGCGGCCCACTACCGATGAACGCCCACAGGGCTTCCATTAACCTTGCCTGACGGATCCGGGCCACGGCACACAAGACGACCGTCCTGCACCTTCAAGATGGGGTGTGTAGCCCCCACAGCTGACCACCCTTTCAACGGGACATGTTCTGGGTGGCTGTAAACACCCGGACATGGCAGCCCTCGAACTCTACATCAAACGACACAATGTCGCAGTCCGGCATGCAGATCGCCAGACTGCTCGCCACAGGGTGCTTGAGTGGATGCTTCATAATCATGGACGCTTGCCAGGCGCAGCAGCTCCCTGACTATGCCGCGCCCTACCAACTCATAGGGGGTCTGACAGGCTCTGACAGGCTTGCCTGTCAGGAAATGTTAGCCTGACAGCTTTAGCCAACATTTCCGCCGCTGTTATTGGCTGTTCACTAGGCACCGTCTGGGCTCTGACAGTTCCCAGCAATGTCAGGGACGGTGGCGACGAAAATGGATGACCAGAAGTAATGATGGCGGGGTTTGTATACCCCCCGCCTGGATATCATCTGCATGCACACCGGGTCATTGCACCATGTGCGCCATGAATGAAGGGTTAGCATTAGCAGCATGCAGCAGCTGCACCTACAGCACACACACAGCAGATCCACGTCTAAGGTGCTTCTAAAAATATCCAGGTCAGCTGATACAAACCCATGGCCACAGCAGCAGCAACCCTATAAATTGCACACTTATATGCTGCCAAATACACCCACCGACCTCCGCCTAAAACTCAGACCAGACATACTGTTCATACCAACGATACCATTCACGGAGGCTAGTAAACCGGGATACGCAGGCCCCTGGGACCGCGAGGACCCCACTGTACATATCCTAGAAATCGGCTACACCTCAGACACCAACCGCTCTGCAAAACAGCACGATAAAGTGCAGCACGCAGCACGAGACTCTGGCCAAAGAGCTCGCAGAAGCGGCATGGAAGGTGCGCTATACGAAACAGGACGCCATCTACGCCATCAGTCTGGGTTTCGGGGGAACCACACGAAAAGACCTCCTTCCCCTCCTGATTGAGCTCGGGGCCTGTAGCCACGCGGCCAGGGCGTGCTTGAACGACCTGCACGATCATGCCGTACACATGCTGAACGGCATCGTCACACTCCGATGCAAGATGGAGAGAGGACAACCTGTGGGAGACAATAATCCATCCAGCAAGAACTTAGCACACAATGCACCCGGTGATTCAACAGTAGCGGTGGCGGGAGACACGCACAGCACGGACTTGGAAAGGGACATGACGACAGGGGCTGCAGACTGTGGAGCAGCTGTTCGTTGGCGGCCGCTTTCAAGAGAAGGCGTGGCCGGTCCCCAGCGCGGGTGTGTATGCTCTTCGAGCTTGTCGTTAAAGTTGATGAGCGGAGCAACGCAGGTTTCCTGCTGCGTACGAGGACAGGGCGGTCAATCAGGGATGGGGAAAGGCCTCCCTTGGGACGCTTGGGTCTTGACGAGCGTGGAGCGTCACATCACCGTTCGTGGCGAACGAAAGATCATCATTTTACGTAATTTTTACTTTGGCATGCACATACATCACGACAAATCCTTTATGTCTGTGTACGGCAATCAGGGGCAAACCTGACCGCGGTCGGTTGGGAAGATCAGGAGGAGCACGCAGGTAGGGAGGCGCTACATTTGACGCACCTTTGCTGGTGCAGACGCGCGGGTTCCCTATTGCCCTATGGCCAACCAGATCGTTAACAGAAATCAGTTAGCCTGACCTTAGTTCAGTGTGTCCCCGGTAAAATAGGGTTGTTGAGCCGCCGTCCATGCAACAGATAGACAGGGCCTGCTGCGTGTGCGATGTTTACGTACGTGTATTCGAACGACCGACGCCGTTTCAAGTGGTGGGGCCTGCTTGCACCCGCTGGCACCCGTGGGTCCAACGATGCCCTGTGAGTAGCAGTTCACGAAGTGGGTGATAAACCACAGTGAGCCACCTCATCATTCCACCCCGGGACACTCTGAGACGCCCTGAGGTTGTCCCTGGAAGCGTTATCAGGGACGTCCCATACAGTAGGCTTACAGCGCCCGTCTGGCGCAGGGCTCCACATCAACGCCGTCCTGCAGCGCTGGTATGGGTTTCTTCCTAACCATGGAAATGCCCTGGCCCTGTTGGATCTCTGAAGTTGTCGCATACCCTGTTGTCCACCGTACTGTCAAGCCGCCGCGTACGAGCGTGTAATGCCGACTTAAATTCTATGAATAAAGCTACATGATGATTCCTGAAGCAGCAGGGTGCAGGGACGACATTATGCCTTTCCTCGACACAGATTAGTAAGTTGGCCGCTTATCAAAAGCAACCTCGGCATATGTGCATTGGCATGAAGGAAAATGGATTGATGAAAGCTTTGTCACTCAGAATGCCCAAGGAGAAATGCGTCATCGACCAAAACCTGGCTGGCCTTCCTCCAACCAGCTGTCAATGTAAACTTAAATATCAGTGCCTGATAGTCCATCGTTAGTTATACTCAGAGCATTGGCTATGCCGAGAAGTAGCGGTTGTGCGGCTAACAGACCGGGTACTGATGCCTCAGCGCCTCTTTGATTTTGAATTCATCCATGCAAACAATTCAAGACATAATCATGGCAGATGATAACTATTGGTGATATAAATTCCTTCAAAATATGATAGAGGAGTATTGTACGACGCACCCCAAGAGGGTCCCACATGCGTCCCATGGACGTCAAAATTATTTTACCTGTGCTGCCTCGTATTGCATTCTACAGCTGCAACAACATGGTTTTACTTAATATTCACCAATTTGCTAATTACTGAATCCTAATTTGTTAGTCACTTCGAGCCATACCAGCCAATTACAACAGCGAGGGACCGGGCCCTAATTCAGCAATTCAATGACGCAGGAGCTGGCTAATGGCAGGACGACGATATTAATTCAAGGCTTCAATGTGATGACGAGTCTGCTGCTTCTGGTCGCCCTCGTGGACCTCCCGTGCGTCCTCGCGCGTGTCGCCGGACCTTTTCTTTTTGCAATGATGTCGTTAACGCTCTTCGCGACACGTCAGTCGATCAGGTCATCCTCGGACCTGGCGTCCTATCTTTAGACCCGCTTTCCGCGTTGGCCGGTGGCGGCCTCACGATAGGCCCGAACCGTAAAGTGGAACTCGTTGGTGCAACATACTCCACAGAAATTGCTAGTCGACTGATACTAAGTGGGCGCATTCCCAAGTTTCTGCATACACCACCGGCATTGACTTTGGCAGCTCAGCGTCAGGTGTAATTCGGTTGGCTGACAACACAACACTAAGTTCCGAAATCTCATTTTGTGGCATGGCCTATCACAGCTTGGCTATGACTGGCAGGTGGTCACTCCTGCGCAGCCT
>BDSI01000631.1:0-21988 GCA_003117195.1 Eudorina sp. 2006-703-Eu-15
CTGCAACATGCTAAACGGGATGGATGTGCCGCCACTATGGAGACATGGACAAGGATGGACTCAGTGTGTACGACGGACCGCTGGTAGGTCGTACAAGTTGTCGTGTAGCCGATGATGACCTACTGGCTACGGCACTTACCATCCTCAGCCGGCTGGGTTCCTCTGTCACGTGCAGGTCGCCATCCAGCTGAGCTTCTTCTTCTGCGCCTGCTGGGGATGGAAGGCAGCACCATTTCACTGTAGAGGCGGATAGGACACAGGCCGGGACGGGTGCAGTCGATCGAGGAAGCACACACACGCGTGTGTACGACGACCGCTGGTAGGTCGTACAAGTTGTCGTGTAGCCGATGATGACCTACTGGCTACGGCACTTACCATCCTCAGCCGGCTGGGGTTCCTCTGTCACGTGCAGGTCGCCGCCCAGCTGAGCTTCTTCTTCTGCGCCTGCTGGGGATGGAAGGGCAGCACGCATTCACTGTAGAGGCGGGATAGGACACAGGCTGGGACGGGTGCAGTCGATCGAGGAAGCACACACACGCGTGTGTACGACCGACCGCTGGTAGGTCGTACAAGTTGTCGTGTAGCCGATGATGACCTACTGCTACTGGCTACGGCACTTACCATCCTCAGCCGGCTGGGGTTCCTCTGTCACGTGCAGGTCGCCCCCAGCTGAGCTTCTTCTTCTGCGCCTGCTGGGGATGGAAGGGCAGCACGCATTCACTGTAGAGCGGGATAGGACACAGGCCGGGACGGGTGCAGTCGATCGAGGAAGCACACACACGCGTGTGTACGACCGACCGCTGGTAGGTCGTACAAGTTGTCGTGTAGCCGATGATGACCTACTGGCTACGGCACTTACCATCCTCAGCCGGCTGGGGTTCCTCTGTCACGTGCAGGTCGCCGCCCAGCTGAGCTTCTTCTTCTGCGCCTGCTGGGGATGGAAGGGCAGCACGCATTCACTGTAGAGGCGGGATAGGACACAGGCCGGGACGGGTGCAGTCGATCGAGGAAGCACACACACGCGTGTGTACGACCGACCGCTGGTAGGTCGTACAAGTTGTCGTGTAGCCGATGATGACCTACTGGCTACGCACTTACCATCCTCAGCCGGCTGGGTTCCTCTGTCACGTGCAGGTCGCCGCCCAGCTGAGCTTCTTCTTCTGCGCCTGCTGGGGATGGAAGGGCAGCACGCATTCACTGTAGAGGCGGGATAGGACACAGGCCGGGACGGGTGCAGTCGATCGAGGAAGCACACACACGCGTGTGTACGACCGACCGCTGGTAGGTCGTACAAGTTGTCGTGTAGCCGATGATGACCTACTGGCTACGCACTTACCATCCTCAGCCGGCTGGGGTTCCTCTGTCACGTGCAGGTCGCCGCCCAGCTGAGCTTCTTCTTCTGCGCCTGCTGGGGATGGAAGGGCAGCACGCATTCACTGTAGAGGCGGATAGGACACAGCCGGGACGGGTGCAGTCGATCGAGGAAGCACACACACGCGTGTGTACGACCGACCGCTGGTAGGTCGTACAAGTTGTCGTGTAGCCGATGATGACCTACTGGCTACGGCACTTACCATCCTCAGCCGGCTGGGGTTCCTCTGTCACGTGCAGGTCGCCGCCCAGCTGAGCTTCTTCTTCTGCGCCTGCTGGGATGGAAGGCAGCACGCATTCACTGTAGAGGCGGGATAGGACACAGCCGGACGGGTGCAGTCGATCGAGGAAGCACACACACGCGTGTGTACGACCGACCGCTGGTAGGTCGTACAAGTTGTCGTGTAGCCGATGATGACCTACTGGCTACGGCACTTACCATCCTCAGCCGCTGGGGTTCCTCTGTCACGTGCAGGTCGCCGCCAGCTGAGCTTCTTCTTCTGCGCCTGCTGGGGATGGAAGGCAGCACGCATTCACTGTAGAGGCGGGATAGGACACAGGCCGGGACGGGTGCAGTCGATCGAGGAAGCACACACACGCGTGTGTACGACCGACCGCTGGTAGGTCGTACAAGTTGTCGTGTAGCCGATGATGACCTACTGGCTACGGCACTTACCATCCTCAGCCGGCTGGGGTTCCTCTGTCACGTGCAGGTCGCCGCCCAGCTGAGCTTCTTCTTCTGCGCCTGCTGGGGATGGAAGGGCAGCACGCATTCACTGTAGAGGCGGGATAGGACACAGGCCGGACGGGTGCAGTCGATCGAGGAAGCACACACACGCGTGTGTACGACCGACCGCCTGGTAGGTCGTACAAGTTGTCGTGTAGCCGATGATGACCTACTGGCTACGGCACTTACCATCCTCAGCCGGCTGGGGTTCCTCTGTCACGTGCAGGTCGCCGCCCAGCTGAGCTTCTTCTTCTGCGCCTGCTGGGATGGAAGGGCAGCACGCATTCACTGTAGAGGCGGGATAGGACACAGGCCGGGACGGGTGCAGTCGATCGAGGAAGCACACACACGCGTGTGTACGACCGACCGCTGGTAGGTCGTACAAGTTGTCGTGTAAGCCGATGATGACCTACTGGCTACGGCACTTACCATCCTCAGCCGGCTGGGTTCCTCTGTCACGTGCAGGTCGCCGCCCAGCTGAGCTTCTTCTTCTGCGCCTGCTGGGGATGGAAGGGCAGCACGCATTCACTGTAGAGGCAGGATAGGACACAGCCGGGACGGGTGCAGTCGATCGAGGAAGCACACACACGCGTGTGTACGACCGACCGCTGGTAGGTCGTACAAGTTGTCGTGTAGCCGATGATGACCTACTGGCTACGGCACTTACCATCCTCAGCCGGCTGGGGTTCCTCTGTCACGTGCAGGTCGCGCCCAGCTGAGCTTCTTCTTCTGCGCCTGCTGGGGATGGAAGGGCAGCACGCATTCACTGTAGAGCGGGATAGGACACAGGCCGGGACGGGTGCAGTCGATCGAGGAAGCACACACACGCGTGTGTACGACCGACCGCTGGTAGGTCGTACAAGTTGTCGTGTAGCCGATGATGACCTACTGGCTACGGCACTTACCATCCTCAGCCGGCTGGGGTTCCTCTGTCACGTGCAGGTCCGCCGCCCAGCTGAGCTTCTTCTTCTGCGCCTGCTGGGGATGGAAGGGCAGCACGCATTCACTGTAGAGGCGGGATAGGACACAGGCCGGGACGGGTGCAGTCGATCGAGGAAGCACACACACGCGCGTGTGTACGACTGACCGCTGGTAGGTCGTACAAGTTGTCGTGTAGCCGATGATGACCTACTGGCTACAGCACTTACCATCCTCAGCCGGCTGGGGTTCCTCTGTCACGTGCAGGTCGCCGCCCAGCTGAGCTTCTTCTTCTGCGCCTGCTGGGGATGGAAGGGCAGCACGCATTCACTGTAGAGGCGGGATAGGACACAGGCCGGGACGGGTGCAGTCGATCGAGGAAGCACACACACGCGTGTGTACGACCGACCGCTGGTAGGTCGTACAAGTTGTCGTGTAGCCGATGATGACCTACTGGCTACGGCACTTACCATCCTCAGCCGGCTGGGGTTCCTCTGTCACGTGCAGGTCGCCGCCCAGCTGAGCTTCTTCTTCTGCGCCTGCTGGGGATGGAAGGGCAGCACGCATTCACTGTAGAGGCGGGATAGGACACAGGCCGGGACGGGTGCAGTCGATCGAGGAAGCACACACACGCGTGTGTACGACTGACCGCTGGTAGGTCGTACAAGTTGTCGTGTAGCCGATGATGACCTACTGGCTACAGCACTTACCATCCTCAGCCGGCTGGGGTTCCTCTGTCACGTGCAGGTCGCCGCCCAGCTGAGCTTCTTCTTCTGCGCCTGCTGGGGATGGAAGGGCAGCACGCATTCACTGTAGAGGCGGGATAGGACACAGGCCGGGACGGGTGCAGTCGATCGAGGAAGCACACACACGCGTGTGTACGACCGACCGCTGGTAGGTCGTACAAGTTGTCGTGTAGCCGATGATGACCTACTGGCTACAGCACTTACCATCCTCAGCCGGCTGGGGTTCCTCTGTCACGTGCAGGTCGCCGCCCAGCTGAGCTTCTTCTTCTGCGCCTGCTGGGGATGGAAGGGCAGCACGCATTCACTGTAGAGGCGGGATAGGACACAGGCCGGGACGGGTGCAGTCGATCGAGGAAGCACACACACGCGTGTGTACGACCGACCGCTGGTAGGTCGTACAAGTTGTCGTGTAGCCGATGATGACCTACTGCTACAGCACTTACCATCCTCAGCCGGCTGGGGTTCCTCTGTCACGTGCAGGTCGCCGCCAGCTGAGCTTCTTCTTCTGCGCCTGCTGGGGATGGAAGGGCAGCACGCATTCACTGTAGAGGCGGGATAGGACACAGGCTGGGACGGGTGCAGTTGATCGAGGAAGCACACACACGCGTGTGTACGACCGACCGCTGGTAGGTCGTACAAGTTGTCGTGTAGCCGATGATGACCTACTGGCTACAGCACTTACCATCCTCAGCCGGCTGGGGTTCCTCTGTCACGTGCAGGTCGCCGCCCAGCTGAGCTTCTTCTTCTGCGCCTGCTGGGGATGGAAGGGCAGCACGCATTCACTGTAGAGGCGGGATAGGACACAGGCCGGGACGGGTGCAGTCGATCGAGGAAGCACACACACGCGTGTGTACGACCGACCGCTGGTAGGTCGTACAAGTTGTCGTGTAGCCGATGATGACCTACTGGCTACGGCACTTACCATCCTCAGCCGGCTGGGGTTCCTCTGTCACGTGCAGGTCGCCGCCCAGCTGAGCTTCTTCTTCTGCGCCTGCTGGGATGGAAGGGCAGCACGCATTCACTGTAGAGGCGGGATAGGACACAGGCCGGGACGGGTGCAGTCGATTGAGGAAGCACACACACGCGTGTGTACGACCGACCGCTGGTAGGTCGTACAAGTTGTCGTGTAGCCGATGATGACCTACTGGCTACGGCACTTACCATCCTCAGCCGGCTGGGGTTCCTCTGTCACGTGCAGGTCGCCGCCCAGCTGAGCTTCTTCTTCTGCGCCTGCTGGGGATGGAAGGGCAGCACGCATTCACTGTAGAGGCGGGATAGGACACAGGCCGGGACGGGTGCAGTCGATCGAGGAAGCACACACACGCGTGTGTACGACTGACCGCTGGTAGGTCGTACAAGTTGTCGTGTAGCCGATGATGACCTACTGGCTACAGCACTTACCATCCTCAGCCGGCTGGGGTTCCTCTGTCACGTGCAGGTCGCCGCCCAGCTGAGCTTCTTCTTCTGCGCCTGCTGGGGATGGAAGGGCAGCACGCATTCACTGTAGAGGCGGGATAGGACACAGGCCGGGACGGGTGCAGTCGATCGAGGAAGCACACACACGCGTGTGTACGACCGACCGCTGGTAGGTCGTACAAGTTGTCGTGTAGCCGATGATGACCTACTGGCTACAGCACTTACCATCCTCAGCCGGCTGGGGTTCCTCTGTCACGTGCAGGTCGCCGCCCAGCTGAGCTTCTTCTTCTGCGCCTGCTGGGGATGGAAGGGCAGCACGCATTCACTGTAGAGGCGGGATAGGACACAGGCTGGGACGGGTGCAGTTGATCGAGGAAGCACACACACGCGTGTGTACGACCGACCGCTGGTAGGTCGTACAAGTTGTCGTGTAGCCGATGATGACCTACTGGCTACAGCACTTACCATCCTCAGCCGGCTGGGGTTCCTCTGTCACGTGCAGGTCGCCGCCCAGCTGAGCTTCTTCTTCTGCGCCTGCTGGGGATGGAAGGGCAGCACGCATTCACTGTAGAGGCGGGATAGGACACAGGCCGGGACGGGTGCAGTCGATCGAGGAAGCACACACACGCGTGTGTACGACCGACCGCTGGTAGGTCGTACAAGTTGTCGTGTAGCCGATGATGACCTACTGGCTACGGCACTTACCATCCTCAGCCGGCTGGGGTTCCTCTGTCACGTGCAGGTCGCCGCCCAGCTGAGCTTCTTCTTCTGCGCCTGCTGGGGATGGAAGGGCAGCACGCATTCACTGTAGAGGCGGGATAGGACACAGGCCGGGACGGGTGCAGTCGATTGAGGAAGCACACACACGCGTGTGTACGACCGACCGCTGGTAGGTCGTACAAGTTGTCGTGTAGCCGATGATGACCTACTGGCTACGGCACTTACCATCCTCAGCCGGCTGGGGTTCCTCTGTCACGTGCAGGTCGCCGCCCAGCTGAGCTTCTTCTTCTGCGCCTGCTGGGGATGGAAGGGCAGCACGCATTCACTGTAGAGGCGGGATAGGACACAGGCCGGGACGGGTGCAGTCGATCGAGGAAGCACACACACGCGTGTGTACGACTGACCGCTGGTAGGTCGTACAAGTTGTCGTGTAGCCGATGATGACCTACTGGCTACAGCACTTACCATCCTCAGCCGGCTGGGGTTCCTCTGTCACGTGCAGGTCGCCGCCCAGCTGAGCTTCTTCTTCTGCGCCTGCTGGGGATGGAAGGGCAGCACGCATTCACTGTAGAGGCGGGATAGGACACAGGCCGGGACGGGTGCAGTCGATCGAGGAAGCACACACACGCGTGTGTACGACCGACCGCTGGTAGGTCGTACAAGTTGTCGTGTAGCCGATGATGACCTACTGGCTACAGCACTTACCATCCTCAGCCGGCTGGGGTTCCTCTGTCACGTGCAGGTCGCCGCCCAGCTGAGCTTCTTCTTCTGCGCCTGCTGGGGATGGAAGGGCAGCACGCATTCACTGTAGAGGCGGGATAGGACACAGGCCGGGACGGGTGCAGTCGATCGAGGAAGCACACACACGCGTGTGTACGACCGACCGCTGGTAGGTCGTACAAGTTGTCGTGTAGCCGATGATGACCTACTGGCTACAGCACTTACCATCCTCAGCCGGCTGGGGTTCCTCTGTCACGTGCAGGTCGCCGCCCAGCTGAGCTTCTTCTTCTGCGCCTGCTGGGGATGGAAGGGCAGCACGCATTCACTGTAGAGGCGGGATAGGACACAGGCTGGGACGGGTGCAGTTGATCGAGGAAGCACACACACGCGTGTGTACGACCGACCGCTGGTAGGTCGTACAAGTTGTCGTGTAGCCGATGATGACCTACTGGCTACAGCACTTACCATCCTCAGCCGGCTGGGGTTCCTCTGTCACGTGCAGGTCGCCGCCCAGCTGAGCTTCTTCTTCTGCGCCTGCTGGGGATGGAAGGGCAGCACGCATTCACTGTAGAGGCGGGATAGGACACAGGCCGGGACGGGTGCAGTCGATCGAGGAAGCACACACACGCGTGTGTACGACCGACCGCTGGTAGGTCGTACAAGTTGTCGTGTAGCCGATGATGACCTACTGGCTACGGCACTTACCATCCTCAGCCGGCTGGGGTTCCTCTGTCACGTGCAGGTCGCCGCCCAGCTGAGCTTCTTCTTCTGCGCCTGCTGGGGATGGAAGGGCAGCACGCATTCACTGTAGAGGCGGGATAGGACACAGGCCGGGACGGGTGCAGTCGATTGAGGAAGCACACACACGCGTGTGTACGACCGACCGCTGGTAGGTCGTACAAGTTGTCGTGTAGCCGATGATGACCTACTGGCTACGGCACTTACCATCCTCAGCCGGCTGGGGTTCCTCTGTCACGTGCAGGTCGCCGCCCAGCTGAGCTTCTTCTTCTGCGCCTGCTGGGGATGGAAGGGCAGCACGCATTCACTGTAGAGGCGGGATAGGACACAGGCCGGGACGGGTGCAGTCGATCGAGGAAGCACACACACGCGTGTGTACGACTGACCGCTGGTAGGTCGTACAAGTTGTCGTGTAGCCGATGATGACCTACTGGCTACAGCACTTACCATCCTCAGCCGGCTGGGGTTCCTCTGTCACGTGCAGGTCGCCGCCCAGCTGAGCTTCTTCTTCTGCGCCTGCTGGGGATGGAAGGGCAGCACGCATTCACTGTAGAGGCGGGATAGGACACAGGCCGGGACGGGTGCAGTCGATCGAGGAAGCACACACACGCGTGTGTACGACCGACCGCTGGTAGGTCGTACAAGTTGTCGTGTAGCCGATGATGACCTACTGGCTACAGCACTTACCATCCTCAGCCGGCTGGGGTTCCTCTGTCACGTGCAGGTCGCCGCCCAGCTGAGCTTCTTCTTCTGCGCCTGCTGGGGATGGAAGGGCAGCACGCATTCACTGTAGAGGCGGGATAGGACACAGGCTGGGACGGGTGCAGTTGATCGAGGAAGCACACACACGCGTGTGTACGACCGACCGCTGGTAGGTCGTACAAGTTGTCGTGTAGCCGATGATGACCTACTGGCTACAGCACTTACCATCCTCAGCCGGCTGGGGTTCCTCTGTCACGTGCAGGTCGCCGCCCAGCTGAGCTTCTTCTTCTGCGCCTGCTGGGGATGGAAGGGCAGCACGCATTCACTGTAGAGGCGGGATAGGACACAGGCCGGGACGGGTGCAGTCGATCGAGGAAGCACACACACGCGTGTGTACGACCGACCGCTGGTAGGTCGTACAAGTTGTCGTGTAGCCGATGATGACCTACTGGCTACGGCACTTACCATCCTCAGCCGGCTGGGGTTCCTCTGTCACGTGCAGGTCGCCGCCCAGCTGAGCTTCTTCTTCTGCGCCTGCTGGGGATGGAAGGGCAGCACGCATTCACTGTAGAGGCGGGATAGGACACAGGCCGGGACGGGTGCAGTCGATCGAGGAAGCACACACACGCGTGTGTACGACCGACCGCTGGTAGGTCGTACAAGTTGTCGTGTAGCCGATGATGACCTACTGGCTACGGCACTTACCATCCTCAGCCGGCTGGGGTTCCTCTGTCACGTGCAGGTCGCCGCCCAGCTGAGCTTCTTCTTCTGCGCCTGCTGGGGATGGAAGGGCAGCACGCATTCACTGTAGAGGCGGGATAGGACACAGGCCGGGACGGGTGCAGTCGATCGAGGAAGCACACACACGCGTGTGTACGACTGACCGCTGGTAGGTCGTACAAGTTGTCGTGTAGCCGATGATGACCTACTGGCTACAGCACTTACCATCCTCAGCACGTGCAGGTCGCCGCCCTATCTTCATTCCCCTGCAGGCTGGCGCGGACGAGGGGCAGCCTGCGGTGTCACCGCCGGCGTCAGGCGCGACGCTCGAGGCAGTGGCCGCCTCGCCAGCAGCCGAGGTGAGGATGGGCCGCCGTGCGGGACCTGCTGTACTTGTGCGGGCGTGCCGTGCTGCGCCGCGTATGGACAGGCAGGTGCTTTCGTGAATGCAAACGAAGTGTGCACACGCTTACTCTTCATTCCCCTGCAGGCTGGCGCGGACGAGGGGCAGCCTGCGGCGTCACCGCCGGCGTCAGGCGCGACGCTCGAGGCCGTGGCCGCCTCGCCAGCAGCCGAGGTGAGGATGGGCCGCCGTGCGGGACCTGCTGTACTTGTGCGGGCGTGCGGTGCTGCGCCACGTATGGACAGGCAGGTGCTTTCGTGAATGCAAACGAAGTGTGCACACGCTTTCTCTTCATTCCCCTGCAGGCTGGCGCGAACGAGGGGCAGCCTGCGGCGTCACCGCCGGCGTCAGGCGCGACGCTCGAGGCCGTGGCCGCCTCGCCAGCAGCCGAGGTGAGGATGGGCCGCCGTGCGGGACCTGCTGTACTTGTGCGGGCGTGCCGTGCTGCGCCGCGTATGGACAGGCAGGTGCTTTCGTGAATGCAAAGGAAGTGTGCACACGCTTACTCTTCATTCCCCTGCAGGCTGGCGCGGACGAGGGGCAGCCTGCGGCGTCACCGCCGGCGTCAGGCGCGATGCTCGAGGCAGTGGCCGCCTCGCCAGCAGCCGAGGTGAGGATGGGCCGCCGTGCGGGACCTGCTGTACTTGTGCGGGCGTGCGGTGCTGCGCCGCGTATGGACAGGCAGGTGCTTTCGTGAATGCAAAGGAAGTGTGCACACGCTTATTCGTCATTCCCATGCAGGCTGGCGCGGACGAGGGGCAGCCTGCGGCGTCACCGCCGGCGTCAGGCGCGACGCTCGAGGCCGTGGCCGCCTCGCCAGCAGCCGAGGTGAGGATGGGCCGCCGTGCGGGACCTGCTGTACTTGTGCGGGCGTGCCGTGCTGCGCCGCGTATGGACAGGCAGGTGCTTTCGTGAATGCAAAGGAAGTGTGCACACGCTTTCTCTTCATTCCCCTGCAGGCTGGCGCGGACGAGGGGCAGCCTGCGGCGTCACCGCCGGCGTCAGGCGCGATGCTCGAGGCAGTGGCCGCCTCGCCAGCAGCCGAGGTGAGGATGGGCCGCCGTGCGGGACCTGCTGTACTTGTGCGGGCGTGCGGTGCTGCGCCGTGTATGGACAGGCAGGTGCTTTCGTGAATGCAAACGAAGTGTGCACACGCTTACTCTTCATTCCCCTGCAGGCTGGCGCGAACGAGGGGCAGCCTGCGGCGTCACCGCCGGCGTCAGGCGCGACGCTCGAGGCCGTGGCCGCCTCGCCAGCAGCCGAGGTGAGGATGGGCCGCCGTGCGGGACCTGCTGTACTTGTGCGGGCGTGCGGTGCTGCGCCACGTATGGACAGGCAGGTGCTTTCGTGAATGCAAACGAAGTGTGCACAAGCTTACTCTTCATTCCCCTGCAGGCTGGCGCGAACGAGGGGCAGTCTGCGGCGTCACTGCCGGCGTCAGGCGCGATGCTCGAGGCCGTGGCCGCCTCGCCAGCAGCCGAGGTGAGGATGGGCCGCCGTGCGGGACCTGCTGTACTTGTGCGGGCGTGCCGTGCTGCGCCGCGTATGGACAGGCAGGTGCTTTCGTGAATGCAAAGGAAGTGTGCACACGCTTACTCTTCATTCCCCTGCAGGCTGGCGCGGACGAGGGGCAGCCTGCGGCGTCACCGCCGGCGTCAGGCGCGATGCTCGAGGCAGTGGCCGCCTCGCCAGCAGCCGAGGTGAGGATGGGCCGCCGTGCGGGACCTGCTGTACTTGTGCGGGCGTGCCGTGCTGCGCCGCGTATGGACAGGCAGGTGCTTTCGTGAATGCAAACGAAGTGTGCACACGCTTTCTCTTCATTCCCCTGCAGGCTGGCGCGGACGAGGGGCAGCCTGCGGCGTCACCGCCGGCGTCAGGCGCGACGCTCGAGGCCGTGGCCGCCTCGCCAGCAGCCGAGGTGAGGATGGGCCGCCGTGCGGGACCTGCTGTACTTGTGCGGGCGTGCGGTGCTGCGCCGCGTATGGACAGGCAGGTGCTTTTGTGAATGCAAACGAAGTGTGCACACGCTTTCTCTTCATTCCCCTGCAGGCTGGCGCGGACGAGGGGCAGCCTGCGGCGTCACCGCCGGCGTCAGGCGCGACGCTCGAGGCCGTGGCCGCCTCGCCAGCAGCCGAGGTGAGGATGGGCCGCCGTGCGGGACCTGCTGTACTTGTGCGGGCGTGCGGTGCTGCGCCACGTATGGACAGGCAGGTGCTTTCGTGAATGCAAACGAAGTGTGCACACGCTTTCTCTTCATTCCCCTGCAGGCTGGCGCGGACGAGGGGCAGCCTGCGGCGTCACCGCCGGCGTCAGGCGCGATGCTCAAGGCAGTGGCCGCCTCGCCAGCAGCCGAGGTGAGGATGGGCCGCCGTGCGGGACCTGCTGTACTTGTGCGGGCGTGCGGTGCTGCGCCGTGTATGGACAGGCAGGTGCTTTCGTGAATGCAAACGAAGTGTGCACACGCTTACTCTTCATTCCCCTGCAGGCTGGCGCGAACGAGGGGCAGCCTGCGGCGTCACCGCCGGCGTCAGGCGCGACGCTCGAGGCCGTGGCCGCCTCGCCAGCAGCCGAGGTGAGGATGGGCCGCCGTGCGGGACCTGCTGTACTTGTGCGGGCGTGCCGTGCTGCGCCGCGTATGGACAGGCAGGTGCTTTCGTGAATGCAAAGGAAGTGTGCACACGCTTACTCTTCATTCCCCTGCAGGCTGGCGCGGACGAGGGGCAGCCTGCGGCGTCACCGCCGGCGTCAGGCGCGATGCTCGAGGCAGTGGCCGCCTCGCCAGCAGCCGAGGTGAGGATGGGCCGCCGTGCGGGACCTGCTGTACTTGTGCGGGCGTGCCGTGCTGCGCCGCGTATGGACAGGCAGGTGCTTTCGTGAATGCAAACGAAGTGTGCACACGCTTTCTCTTCATTCCCCTGCAGGCTGGCGCGGACGAGGGGCAGCCTGCGGCGTCACCGCCGGCGTCAGGCGCGACGCTCGAGGCCGTGGCCGCCTCGCCAGCAGCCGAGGTGAGGATGGGCCGCCGTGCGGGACCTGCTGTACTTGTGCGGGCGTGCGGTGCTGCGCCACGTATGGACAGGCAGGTGCTTTCGTGAATGCAAACGAAGTGTGCACAAGCTTACTCTTCATTCCCCTGCAGGCTGGCGCGAACGAGGGGCAGTCTGCGGCGTCACTGCCGGCGTCAGGCGCGATGCTCGAGGCCGTGGCCGCCTCGCCAGCAGCCGAGGTGAGGATGGGCCGCCGTGCGGGACCTGCTGTACTTGTGCGGGCGTGCCGTGCTGCGCCGCGTATGGACAGGCAGGTGCTTTCGTGAATGCAAAGGAAGTGTGCACACGCTTTCTCTTCATTCCCCTGCAGGCTGGCGCGGACGAGGGGCAGCCTGCGGCGTCACCGCCGGCGTCAGGCGCGATGCTCGAGGCAGTGGCCGCCTCGCCAGCAGCCGAGGTGAGGATGGGCCGCCGTGCGGGACCTGGATGAGCCATGGAAGGACGGCTTAATGTCTGCATTGAAGGCACTCAAACAGATGCAGGGTGAGCTAACATTATCAGCTGGTGCTAGTTTCCTTGCCTGTACCAATATTTACAAGGTGCACGCGTTCTGTGCAGATATCGCACAGCCTGTGGTCGAGGAACTTCAGCAGATGGATGAGGACTGCCAGGCTGGCGCGTGTCCGTGCAAGGACGGCCCGTTTACACCGTTCCGAGACGTCGTGCCCAAGGCGGCGGGCACTGAGACTCTGCTCGGAGAGCACAGCCTTCAGCCCTACTGCCAAATCAAAAACCCGATTGAGTAGGCTGACCAGGGGGTGTGGGGAAAGGTGCGGCAAATGTGTGCATTGCATGGGGGCATCGGACCGACGGCAGCCATGCACTTAACGTGAGGTTCAAGTGTGAAACAAGGGGCTGTCCATGTCCGATGCGCGCTTATTGGCTGCTCTTACGGGGCTCAAGGATGGATGGGCCGGAGCGATTGTGCGTTGGTGCCTGTTGTGCGTAGCTAGGTGCCATGCCTATGGGAAAAAGGTAGTACACGACACGATTTCATGACGAAATGTTTCAGGCGCAGATGTGTGGGTATTTGTGATTGGTGAATTCCATAGGTGCGGGTCACGTCATTAGTTGGAAAGCTAAAGGTTGCTTGATAGGGTGCGCGGCGAACATTGATAGGGTGCGTGATAGTGTGTCACCAGGGTGAGGGCAACCCGGCATGTTTATGTCAAATGTGAATGTTGGCTTTAACACTTTATGGATACTGCGGACTCCGCAGGTTGGGTGCATTGCGCAGGCTTGGTTTCGGGCAACATTTTAACATGTGCAAGACCTCTGTTGTTGTGAACACTCTCAACGGGACTTGGATGAATAAGTATGACCATGCGTGGGTAAAATTGTGATACAGCACAGACATTGAAGGCAAGGAGGCAACCTTGAAATGTGGGACACTGGGATCCGGATCCAGAATTCGACTGATGTCTTTCAGCAAGTAAGCTTTGTCTGGAGTCAGCGTAATATGACTGTCGAGTTAAATATTTTGCATTTGTTTACCTAATACATCAACCAACGCACCAACTTTCTGTTAGACTCTCCATACCATGGAGACCCAGGCCCACATTGGGCAGCAGCCTGACGGAGCAGCACCTCTTCAGATAAAAACTATTGTATCTGTTCATGTCAGTCTTGTACCGGTCGGTAATCTCTCTAGTGTTGGTCAGAAGCGCTCCTGGTCGGTCTGTTCCACAGACAACATTACTGAAACACCACTGGTCGAGCGACTTGAGTATCTGCCGAACACATTTTCGGCAAGCAAGGTCGACATATACGACTTCCGTGAGCACCAAAAGCCGACGTCCAACGGTGAGCAAGTCAAGTCATAGATTGACCGTCGCACTTTCCCATGGGCACCCAGGCATGTGCACTAATGCTTCGACATTATTATTCCATTTCACAATGTTATAATAAATCCCTCATTTAGTTTTCCAGACGATTAATAACCAGCGACCTCTGCATCCAAATGTCCCTCAGAGGATTGGAACGAGACGAGCTCCGGTTCTCCACGGAACCTGCAGGCATACATCGAGCAAGTTCTGAAACAAGAAGTGATGACGACGACATGGAAAATGTGCAGGTCATCAAGAGCAGGAGCCGGTCGGCTGGGGCGAAGCTCAAGCCCGAGCTTTTGCGGATTCACCTCATCTCTCATAAAACAGAAGCTGGCTTCAAGGTCGAGGAAGACATTAAGGCCTTTGAGCAGGCCAACGCCGGATTCAGGAGTGTGGTCAACGAGCACAAGCGCAATGGTTGAGTATTCAGCACGTCTCATTAGCTGAGCGTTTGAGGTTGTTCTAACATGCTCTACTATGATCCATTTTGCAGCTGGGGACCTCCTTTACCCACTCGACGCGAGAACGGGCGAACCGGTGCTGGTCGGGACTGGTGGTGATGGCGTACCACCGGCCATCACAGAGGTTTCTACACGTGCCCTGGCAGGTAGGCTTGCATACAACACTGGCATTATCAGTACAGCAACATGCCAATCGGTGGAGTGCATCTGTTGTTGTCCTGTTCACATTTCACTATCTTCCTTTGTCCAGGCATGTGGGCGATGACCTTGTCTGAGGCATGTCCACTCAACTCGAGGGGCTTGCCGATGCAACCGTTCGAATACGGCCTGTTCGGGAACTACAACGAAGGCTACTCTGCCAACAAGCCGGCGATCGATGCATACCGCCAGAGGTGGTCGAAGAGGCAAAGAAGGCGGGCAAAAAGGTCAAGCAGCCTGTTGGGATGTTCACATTCCCGGGACTCCCAAGGCCTTGTACAGCCAGGCCCAAAGGTGCGTCCACGTTGCCCAAGCAGGACTCTAGAGCCGTCTTGAGTCGCACATACCTTCATTAACTTCAACTGCTCGCAGCTACCCCTCGGAAGCCAAGGCCAACGCAAAGAAATGCTACAACAAGAAGCTGACTAAGGACGCGGACGACCTGAAGCAGTACACGGACAAGTTCAAGGAGCGCCGCAGAACTGGGAAGAGAACTGCCGGCCCAGCTGCGTGGCGATCGCGGATCAGTTGGAGGAGGTTGGCAAATGCTCGCGGTTCGCCCGGGTAAGCTTGGCTGCAGCTACCGGCACCTGGAGTAAATGGTGACATCACAATTTTATAAGTGCAGGCCGTGATCAAGGGCTCCTCAGTGCCGGAGCCACTCAAGACGTACCTGTACATTGGCTACTGCGACACCTGGCGGGAGGGCCTACGAGTGGGTTGTGTCCAACACCAAGTGTAAGTGGTACATAAGTTCGTCGTATCCAAACTTGCATTTTGGCAGTGCTCCTGAGTGAATACTTTTACTCGCAGACACGCTCAGCCGTGCAGCGCTAGACTTCCACGGGATCAGCATGAAGTTGCTGCAGCAGAGAAAGACGCCGCCGCTCAACCCTGCAGCACCGCCCGCGGCTGCCAACACTGTGGCGGCTCAGGTCGCATCCATGACGGAGCACCCCAAAACGGTGAGTATTGCTCCAGTGTCGCGTGGTCATTTTCAATGATTTCATCTTTATCACATATGTCTTACTCTTGCACATGCAGACACCGGCAGCAGTTGGCTTCGACCGGCCGCCGGCAGTGGGCCACAAGCGGCCTCACGAGGAGGACTACGACCAGGAGCTTGACGCTTTGGAGACCGGCATGGACGGCATCGTCGGCAGCCAACTCAGGGGCACCACGGCGGCGGGCCGGGGGCCCACGGTGGCGGGCCGGGGCCCACGGCGGCGGGCCAGGGGCCCACGGCGGCGGGCCGGGGGCCACGGTGGCGGGCCGGGGCCCACGGCGGCGGGCCAGGGGCCACGGCGGCGGGCCAGGGCACCACTGCAGTGGGCTGGGGCCCATGGTGACGGGCCAGACGCGGCATATGCAGCCGCAGTTGCTCAGGGTGGCGGTGCGTATGGGCTCTGTGATGAGTACGAGGCGATGCATGAAGCTGCATTGGAGCAGGTGATGGCACAAGTGGCAAGGGGCACCTAGCGGCAGGGGCCAGGGGCCGGCCAGAAAGCCCTCTGGCAAGAACCCCAAGGCAGGCAAGTTGGTCAGGTAGATGCCCCAGTACGACCCCGCATCAATCTTAGTGGGAAGGTGTACGACCTGCATCCATCGTATGGGGAAGGCAGTGGTCCGATTGAGTGGACTGGGCAGGACCTGCATCTATGTTAGTGGGCAGGCGGTAGTCAGGTTGAGTGGACTTGGCACGAGCGACCTGCTACAGTGAGAAAGGGCAGGCGTTAGTCAAGTAGGGCGGGCTGGGTGTGACCTATATCTATGTTATTGGAAAGGCGGTAGTCAAGTGGAGTGCATGGACCTGCTGTATCCGTTGAAAAGGGCAGGCGGTGGACTGGGTGCTTATGGGGGTGGACTGGGTATGTATCAGTTCGTGTAATATGACCGGTACAAGTCATACCAGGACCACATACAGTCATGATGACCGGTACGAGTCATACCAGGACCACAGACAGTCATGATGGGCGGGACGGGTATGACCAGCCACAGTCATGATGGCGGGACGGGTATGACCAGCCTAAGTCATGATGGGCGGACGGGTATGACCAGCCACAGTCATGATGGGCGGGACGGGTATGACCAGCCACAGTCATGATGGCGGGACGGGTATGACCAGCCACAGTCATGATGGGCGGGACAGGTATGACCAGCCACAGTCATGATGGGCGGGACGGGTATGACCAGCCACAGTCATGATGGGCGAGCGACAGTCATGATGGGCGAGCGACAGTCATGATGGGCAGGCAGGGTATGACCAGCCACAGTCATAACGAACGCCAAGAGCTTGCATGCCATGACTGAGCACGCAGTATGACTGGTCATATCGGGGTTTGGATGAATGGAAACAGGCGTATGACTGCGGTATGACTGCACAGTACGACTGGCATGAGTCATTTTATGCCCTTCCAGTCATTCTGTGGTCCGGTGAGTCATCCAGTTCTAGTCATGAAATGCATGCCCAGTATGACGGGCCCCAGTCATACCGGGTGCCTGTCCCAAGCACGGTATGACCCATGGTATGACTGGGTGTATGACTGGGCCTGTATGACTGAGGCGCATTATGACTGGAATATGACCAACACTGCATGACCAGGAGGGGTTTATGACTGGGAGTATGACTGGAGTATGACTGGGAATATGACTGAAAACACGCTGTATGACTGAGCCTTTCCCCGAGTGCAGTTCTACCTGCCGAATGTTTCCGAGGCGGCTAAGCAATCTTACTGGCTTTCCGCTGGACGAAACTATATCTGGATGGCTTGTTTTCCCTTTGCTTTGCCATGCGCATGTTCATTCACTCCCTGACTGTTGGGATAGCCCAGCGAATCAACCCGATTCCCTGGGTTTGCATGGTCTCTATCCGCCTGAACTTGACATTCCCTATCAAACGCATTTGCAGTTACCCAATCGCCAGGTCCCGTTCTTGCACATCCTGCTAGTTCAGTCTGTGCGCAATGGGCGTAATTGGTACGACACCTGCTTGACACCCGCTGGTACGATATGCGGGATCAACCTGCATTTCATGATGTTCGCCTCTCCCGCTTCGTACATGCTTCGTCTTGCGTTAACGAAGCGGCCGAACGCAACATTTTTATTGGCCAGTTCCGTCGGTTGCAACGCATCGTACTGATGTTCATGACTTCGTCGCAACTGTGCTGCCCTTCTGCGTACCCTCATTACCCAACAATACCCTCCTCGTCGACTCGACCTGCAGTGTCCCAGTTGTTTTTAGTGCAACGACGTCAGGGACTCAATGTCATGGCTAGGATTCGGGAACGCCTACAGGTTCTGCTTAGTTCCAACACGTAGTAGAAAATACTCGGGCCCCCAAGTACTACCTTGGTTACTGCGCGGGACGGCGGAGCCAGTGATTGCCCCGTCCCGCGCCTCCCATGCCTACCCACGTCCTCGTATCCTTTGTTTTTCTTTTGCCGTTCTGCAGTGCTTTTAACCCCAACTATTATAAGAGTATTCCCGATCCGTCAGGCATTCTGTCTTGCAATTGTTCTCTCCCAGTCCGCGTACGACACCCACTGCTTTCTTGGACTTGTCGGTACATCGATATCAGTTCGTCCCGTCCCAGGTCTATTCATATTAGTTTTTAGGTCACGACGCATAACCTTGCATGCTACTTCTCGTTTTTTATCTTCTTGTTTCCTCAAGAAACGCATTCCTCCCACGTCATGTGTCCTCCCTTCCCCTTGCGTGTCGCGGCTGCCTGCTTCCGGCCAGATGAGTGTTGTGTTGATCTTGACAGCCGTGGTTGGGGTATACTCGGGTCTGGGGGGTTCGGGCGGTAGGTACAATCGCATATCAGCGCAACGTTTCGGACTAATCAGTCACAGCGATTCTTTTTACTTGGTGTTGGCAACACCGACGCCTACGCCGTCGTCGTCGCTGGCGATCTATGGTACTGTGCCAAATTTTCCGGTCGAACCGTCGCTCTGGCAGCAGCGCACTTTGAAAATGTATACCAATTTCCTATACCCGCTGCAACTCCCACGCTCCGCTCAAACGGTGTGCATACTTCCTCGCCAGTTTGCGACTCGATTCATCAATGCAAGCATTCTCTCGTCGATTCATCAATGCAAGCATTCTCTCGTGCAGGAACCCAGCCCAGCTAATGGGTGTCAGCATGCCCTGCATGTTCGCGTACGCGTCCGCTGGCTCTGCGATGCGGTTCTTTGCGATCACGAGGTGAGCCGGCTGCAATTCTTCTATTGTGCGTGTGCTCAACTTGCTTGCCGACTTGAAATCAAAAATGCATGCGTGCCCGTCCCTATGTAGAAGCGGCGGCGCAGTGGACGTGGCGCCCATCAGCACCTGCCTGGACATCAGAACCGATTGGCCGCATCCGGGCCGTGCACTACACCCTCAAGATCCTGGGGACGCTGGCGGCGTACGCGCCCTTGCACCGCGAGTCACGTTGGCCCTTGTGGCGTGATGAAAGTGAAGGATACCTCTGGCATCGATCTGCCTGCGCACCTTGGAGATGTTCCCCGGTGCGTCTCCACAAAGTGGAGCAAGCGCGTGAGGAAGTGGTGGAGGATAAAGCTGGAAGCTGCTACACGGCCGCGCGGGCCTCGTCTAGCAAGTGTGAACGGTTGGCGGCGGGAAGCCTCAAGTATGATAGGGGCAAGGGCAAGGTCGGAGACTTGCGGGAAGCCAAAAGCACGGGAAAGTGTTGCGGTCTTCCTGCGTCACTGTTAAAGGACGTGTGGTGGGTGACGTGACACGTTCTCACCCCTCCTCTTTCACAGACTTTGTGCGGAAGTCTGTCAACCTCACTGCGGAGAGCGGCTTCCTCATGGACTACACGGCGTTTGTGGTAGGTGACATGTTCGTTGGGTGGTGGGGGTTTGAGAGAGCCCGTGCGGGTGTTTAACTGGCCAAACACAGGGCAGAGCGGCGGGTGCCCTCGAGATGGTTCAGCGGCCAGGATTGCATGTTGCGGCCGGGTTGTTCTGTACCACGTTGGCATGTCTTTTCGACCACCTTCGGCTCGGCCCTACACCACCCGTGCATGCGTGTAGGAGATGTACACCGCCATTGCCCGCGTGCGCTGTCCCAACCTGGTCCGCCTCCACGACGGCAGCACGTCCCCGCACCGCGGCAACACGGCCCGCACGGCGGCGGCACAAGCCTGCACGGCAGCAGCATCTACCTGAGCGACGACGGCACGACAATGGTGCTGCACCTGGGGCCCGTGGGGGTGCCGCAGTCTGGACCCCCCACGGACGAGGCCAACCTGAAGCAGGTGGTCCGGGACGTGCTGACGGGGCTAGCGACGCTGCACGCGGCAGGTGAGGTGGGAGCCACAGTGCACATGGCGTGCTGCATGTATCTGGGCATGTGTCGATGTCATCATTCCCACAACGGGGGCATACCACTAGACAGGGAGCCTGCACTGGCTAGCCGCATGGGGCCAAGGCAAGCGCCTGCAGGAAAGGGCCTTCGCGCCGTCGGAGCCGTGCACTCTCGACCCAGATACGGTATCTGATGCTGGTTCCCTGCTTGCAGGCTTCGTGCACCGGGATATCCGGTGGCCAAACGTGATCTGGCTGCCACCGGCCTCACAGTCGTCGCCCGTCGGCTCGCTGGGCACCTATGTGCTGATTGACCTGGAGCACGCAGGCGAGTGCGAGTGCGGGGTACCGTACATATGGCCTTGCTGTGGAGTGTGGGGTGCGTAGGTGACCTTGCTGACACCCATTGGTGTGTGAGCTTCACCGCTAAACTGCTGCGCATGCTTTCCACATGTGCAACTACCCGACAGCGCGCGCCGACTGCACCGTGGACTTCCGTGAGTCAGACCTCCAGTTGAACTCGTGGAAGGGCCTCAACCTCCTGGACCCGGCCACGGGGCGCTACACGCGCGAGTCAGACCTGTGCCTGCTGGCGGCGACGCTGATGGGGCACCTGAAGTTTGCTCAGCGACAGCGGCCGGCAGCTGCGGGAGAGCTTGGCCAACCGGCAGGTGACCAGCGCTGAGGCGGCACTGCAGCACGCGTGGCTGGCAGTGGCAGCGACGTGACGACGTACGAGGCGTATGCCGACCGGTACCCCTGACCAGCCGACTCGCTGACCCTGCCCTGCATGAGGTAGGAGGTGCAGCGATGGGAGCTCAGCAAGGCACCCCACCGAGAAGCGGGGCAGGCAGAGCAGGGGAAGCTATGGGTGCTCCCCCGCAGAAGGGTGATGGTGGCGGTGGTGTGCTTGGATACGAGCTTGGCGGCGGGATGGTCGCGTCATCAACAGCAGGGCACATTGAGAGCAGGTGTGGTAGGGCTCTCGACTCAGCGTGGAATTGCGCGGGAGGACTGACCCGCCTTGGGTCGACAGAAGCATTGGCCAGGCGTGGCAGAGCGCCCCTCTGGGCGCGTGGCAGCAGCAGGGGTTCAAAAGAGGCGGGGCAGATGGCGCAGACGCGCTGTAATAGTGGCCCCTGCGCATGGGCGCAGCAGGCCGTGTCTCGCTGCTGATTGTGTGTTGGTTGAGAGGGTGGCAGGCGGGCACTCGGCTGGCTGGGCAGATCACGTGCTTTTCGCGGGTTTCGGATTTCATTAGCGGGGGCGTGTAGACCTGGAATGAACACTGGTGGTAGTCCGGCCGGAAAGGCGGACCCGGCTGCTATTGACGTCCGCCTGTCGCAACTCATGACATGGCGCCATGCAAGGTCCCGTCCCATGGGTCAAGCGTAGGTCGTGCCCTGGCCGGTGCGCACACACATAACGGCCTTTCGGTTTCCAAGGACAGACTCGAATTACACGTCGTCGCGCTGGGCGCTTGCTCTTTACACGGACGTGGCCTTTGAGCTGACTTCGGGTTTTTTACTTGCCAACGGTTTCTCATCTCGCAACGCACATGTAACCGTGCAGCCGCTCCGGACGCAAGGCAGCTCCACACCAGGCATCGCCTGTCCGGCCTTCACTGCAGTCGTCCTCCTCTTCATCTATATCACCCCATCAGGTGCCCCCCCCCGCCTGGCAAAGTGCCCCAACCACACCAACCATGCCAACCTCACACTAAGCGCCTCGTGTCACATGCAGCGCCGCCTCCCCTGCCCTTATTAATCCCCTCTCCTCCGCAGGAGGAGTGCGTACAAGATGAGTCTCTTGTACAGCGGGGAGGTTTTTGGTTCGTTAACACCGTTAAATGTTTTGGAGTCTTATCCCTGGGTGAGGCGGAGTACTTTGGCTTGTCTTCATAATGATAGGGATTTCTCTCATTCTCGTTGGATTAATCGCAGGAGAGAAGGGTGGC
>BDSI01000632.1:0-21981 GCA_003117195.1 Eudorina sp. 2006-703-Eu-15
GGGGCAGAGGCGACGCCGCAGGCTTCGGCGGCGGCGGCTGTGGGGCCGGCGCAGGAGCGCCACCGTTCCGCAGCCTTGGAGGCTGCGGCCCTGGCGCCTATGGATGGCGGAATGGGCAGGCTGGATGGCGGCGCCGAATTCGCAGCCAGAGCCCGCCGCCAGGACCCTTGCCGCCGCTCCGCAGGCAGCGGCGGCCGGGCCGCGGCGGCGGCACCTTCCAGCCCCTGGGCCGCTCGCTTCGGAGCGGATGTCGGGGGCCGCGGCGGCGAGGTTGGCGTGGTGCTTGGGGGCAGAGGCGACGCCGCAGGCTTTGGCGCGGCGGCGGTGGGGGCGGCGGCAGGAGCGCCGCCGTTCCGCAGCCTTGGAGGCTGCGGCCCTGGCGCCTATGGATGGCGGAATGGGTTGGCTGGATGGCGGCGCCGACTCGCAGCCAGAGCGCGCCGCCAGTACCCTTGCCGCCGCGTCCGCAGGCAGTGGCGGGGGCGGCCGCGGCGGCGGCACCTTGCCAGCCCCTGGGCCGCTCGCTTCGGAGCAGATGCCGGGGGGCCGCGGCGGCGAGGATGGCATGGTGCTTGGGGCAGAGGCGACGCCGCAGGCTTCGGCGGCGGCGGCGGTGGGGCCGGCGGCAGGAAGCGGCACCGTTCCGCAGCCTTGGAGGCTGCGGCCCTGGTGCCTATGGATGGCGGAATGGGTTGGCTGGATGGCGGCGCAGATTCCCAGCCAGAGCGCGCCGCCAGGACCTTGCCTCTGTGTCCGCAGGCAGCGGCGGCCGCGGCGGCGGCGGCGGCACCTTGCCAGCCCCTGGCCGCTCGCTTCGGAGCGGATGCCGGGGGCCGCGGCGCGAGGTTGGCATGGTGCTTGGGGGCAGAGCCGACGCCGCAGGCTTCGGCGGCGGCGGCTGTGGGGCCGGCGGCAGGAGCGCCACCGTTCCGCAGCCTTGGAGGCTGCGGCCCTGGCCTATGGATGGCGGAATGGGCAGGCGCGCCCAGAGCCGCCGCTTGCCGCCGCTTCCGCAGGCAGCGGCGGCCGCGGGGGCACCTTCCAGCCCCTGGGCCGCTCGCTTCGGAGCGGATGTCGGGGGGCCGCGGGTTGGCGTGGCTTGAGGCGACGCCGCAGGCTTCGGCGGCGGCGGTGGGGCCGGCGGCAGGGAGCACCGCCGTTCCGCAGCCTTGGAGGCTGCGGCCCTGGCGCCTATGGATGGCGGAATGGGTTGGCTGGATGGCGGC
Organism: Eudorina sp. 2006-703-Eu-15; assembly: GCA_003117195.1. Lineage (NCBI taxonomy): Eukaryota > Viridiplantae > Chlorophyta > Chlorophyceae > Chlamydomonadales > Volvocaceae > Eudorina > Eudorina sp. 2006-703-Eu-15. Next base: position 1,227 of record BDSI01000632.1, read on the forward strand.
GCCGACTCGCAGCCAGAGCGCGCCGCCAGTACCCTTGCCGCCGCGTCCGCAGGCAGTGGCGGGGGCGGCCGCGGCGGCGGCACCTTGCCAGCCCCTGGGCCGCTCGCTTCGGAGCAGATGCCGGGGGCCGCGGCGGCGAGGATGGCATGGTGCTTGGGGGCAGAGGCGACGCCGCAGGCTTCGGCGGCGGCGGCGGTGGGGCCGGCGGCAGGAAGCGCACCGTTCCGCAGCCTTGGAGGCTGCGGCCCTGGGCCTATGGATGGCGGAATGGGGCTGGATGGCGGCGCAGATTCCGCAGCCAGAGCGCGCCGCCAGGACCCTTGCCCTGTGTCCGCAGGCAGCGGCGGCCGCGCGGCGGCGGCGGCACCTTGCAGCCCCTGGGCCGCTCGCTTCGGAGCGGATGCGAGGGCCGCGGCGCGAGGATGGCATGGTGCTTGGGGGCAGAGGCCGACGCCGCAGGCTTCGGCGGCGGCGGTGGGGCCGGCGCAGGGAGCGCCACCGTTCCGCAGCCTTGGAGGCTGCGGCCCTGGTGCCTATGGATGGCGGAATGGGGGCTGGATGGCGCGGCAGATTCCCAGCCAGAGCGCGCCGCCAGGACCCTTGCCGCCGCGTCCGCAGGCAGTGGCGGGGCGGCCGCGGCGGCGGCACCTTGCCAGCCCCTGGGCCGCTCGCTTCGGAGCAGATGCCGGGGGGGCCGCGGCGGCGAGGATGGCATGGTGCTTGGGGGCAGAGGCGACGCCGCAGGCTTCGGCGGCGGCGGCGGTGGGGCCGGCGGCAGGAAGCGCACCGTTCCGCAGCCTTGGAGGCTGCGCCCTGGTGCCTATGGATGGCGGAATGGGTTGGCTGGATGGCGGCGCAGATTCCCAGCCAGAGCGCGCCGCCAGGACCCTTGCCTCTGTGTCCGCAGGCAGCGGCGGCCGCGGCGGCGGCGGGCACCTTGCCAGCCCCTGGGCCGCTCGCTTCGGAGCGGATGCCGAGGGGCCGCGGCGCGAGGATGGCATGGTGCTTGGGGCAGAGCCGACGCCGCAGGCTTCGGCGGCGGCGGCGTGGGCCGGCGGCAGGGAGCGCCACCGTTCCGCAGCCTTGGAGGCTGCGGCCCTGGTGCCTATGGATGGCGGAATGGGTTGGCTGGATGGCGGCGCAGATTCCCAGCCAGAGCGCGCCGCCAGGACCCCCGCCCATGATGTGTGGGTTGTGGAGGGCACTGACGAGGATCCCAGCATCGGAATATGAGTCTGCTGAGGATGAATGGGACTTTTAGGATGATTGGGTTTGAGACGAGGGACGGCGGCATTGGTGTCGGCGGATTTCCCGCCACGCCACGCCCCAACACTCCAGGGGGAGGGACGGCTGCATGTCTGGGGTTGGTTGCACTAGGGTTCCTGCCACGGGTGACGGACGCGGCGTGGGACGGCGGCATTGGTGTCGGCGGCGATTTCCCGCCACCCCAGCCCCAACACTCCACGGGCGAGGGACGGCTGCATGTCTGGGGTTGGTTGCACTAGGGTTCCTGCCACGGGTGACGGACGGCGGCGTGGGACGGCGGCATTGGTGTCGGCGGCGGTTCCCGCCACGCCACGCCCCAACACTCCACGGGCGAGGGACAGCAGTGTGGGACGGTGGGGTTGGTGACGGCGGCTGTGTCGCGCCACCACGCCCCAACACTCCAGGGGGGAGGGACAGCGGCGTGGGACGGCGGCATTGGTGTCGGCGGCGGTGTCCCGCCACGCCACGCCCCAACACTCCAGGGGGGAGGACAGCGGCGTGGGACGGCGGCATTGGTGTCGGCGGCGGTGTCCCGCCACGCCACGCCCAACACTCCACGGGTGACGGACGGCGGCGTGGGACGGCGGCATTGGTGTCGGTGGCGATTTCCCGCCACCCCAGCCCCAACACTCCACGGGCGAGGGACAGCGGCGTGGGACGGTGGGGTTGGTGTCGCGCGGTGTCCCGCCACGCCACGCCCCAACACTCCACGGGTGACGGACGGCGGCGTGGGCGCATTGGTCGGCGGCGCCCGCCACCCGCCCCAACACTCCACGGCGAGGGACAGCGGCGTGGACGGTGGGGTTGGTGACGGCGGCGGTGTCGCGCCACGCCACGCGCCCAACAGTCCACGGGGGAGGATGGTTGCATGGCTGGGGGTTGGTTGCACTAGGGTTCCCGCCACGGGTGACGGACGGCGGCGTGGACGGCGCATTGGTGTCGGCGGCGACTCCCGACACCCCAGCCCCAACACTCCATGGGCGAGGGACAGCGGTATGGGACGGTGGGTTGGTCACCGCGGCGGTGTCGCGCCACGCCACGCCCCATCATCACTCCAGGGGCGAGGGACGGCGGCATGCCGCTTCCCGCCGGCGCACGCGCTCCGTACAAACTGCATGTGTAACGTACGACACTTACCATACAAGCTGAATGCTGGCATTTTACACCGCCTGTCCCTTAGACTAAAATGACACCAGGGGCGAGGGACGGCGGCACTGCCGCTTCCTGCCGCGCGCGCGCGCTCCGTACAAACTGCATGTGTAACGTACGACACTTACCATACATGCTGAATGCTGGCATTTTACACCCCTGTCCCTTAGACTAAAATGACACCAGGGGCGAGGGACGGCGGCATGCCGCTTCCCGCGCGCGCGGCGCTCCGTACAAACTGCATGTGTAACGTACGACACTTACCATACAAGCTGAATGCTGGCATTTTACACCGCCTGTCCTTAGACTAAAATGACACCAGGGGCGAGGGACGGCGGCATGCCGCTTCCGCCGCGCCGCGCTCCGTACAAACTGCATGTGTAACGTACGACACTTACCATACAAGCTGAATGCTGGCATTTTACACCGCCTGTCCCTTAGACTAAAATGACACCAGGGGCGAGGGACGGCGGCATGCCGCTTCCGCCCCGCGCGCGCGCTCCGTACAAACTGCATGTGTAACGTACGACACTTACCATACAAGCTGAATGCTGGCATTTTACACCGCCTGTCCCTTAGACTAAAATGACACCAGGGGCGAGGGACGGCGGCATGCCGCTTCCCGCCGCGCGTGCGCGCTCCGTACAAACTGCATGTGTAACGTACACACTTACACCGCCTGTCCCTTAGACTAAAATGACACCAGGGCGAGGGACGGCTACAAACTGCATGTGTAACGTACGACACTTACCATACAAGCTGAATGCTGGCATTTTACACCGCCTACCTGTCCCTTAGACTAAAATGACACCTTTTTAAAATGAATGTTTTTAACATTTCCCCAGCTGGTAGAAAACATTTCCACGTTGCGCGGGAAAAAGAATCAGATCAACAACAAACTCTACGTCCAGTATTTCCTCCTCCTTTGCTTCATTTCGAATTTGCCATTAGGAAGTGAAATACGCTGCTCTAACTGGCGCGGTTTTGCACCCAAGAACGGAAACTACACAGAAATTTTGAACATTTCCTTTCAGAACTTGGAAGACCCTCTGGTAAGACTGATGAATATCGTCCTCTCACTCATATATGTAAGAATTCCCTGAACTAATACCGCAACATCACATATCGTACGTAGACGACGATCACTCTCAGGCTCTGCTGGGCATCAACTCGGCGAGGACCTTTACCTATTATCTGATAAGAGGGCTATCCTATGGGCACAGGAAGAGCTGCAAAGGAGAAACGTACCTAAAGGAGAGTACGTGAACAAGGCCATTGAGTTGGGTCTCGCTGCGGAGCCGGCTGAGAACACTGTTGGCAGAGCCCTCACAGGGCAGCATGTTTTCACCGGTCACCCTAACATTCCGCTATTCAAGTTCCACTGGCCTCAGCTTGCCTGGTACTACTTATGGGAGGTACGTTGGAACAAACAGCATGGTTTGGATATGTACTACTTCACTTTGTCCTCTCCCTCTCCAAGTCTCGGGTAGGTACGGCATGTACTTGTCTACCTCTCCTTAGAGTACACTAGCCCTATCGCGATCTAGACAACGGACGACCTTTCTCTTCCCCATCCTGCTCACTAATAAGGATAGGAGTTCCAGCAGGAAACCGCCGTGTAAAGGTTTCACAGCACTGAGCATCCTGATTGATGTGTGCACCTCCAATGAAACCCCTGCGTTCCTTTTGGTCCTCTGTGTCCCCTGCTGGGTGCAGGATCTCCTCACCAATAAACACAGCAGAACAAAGAAGCCAACGCAGGAGGCTACGACTGCTACGACTGCTGCCAACCAAACCATCGGCGGGTTGGCAAGTACTGCACTAGCAGCATCAACTTTCAGGTTCGGCAACCCCAACCGGCAGCACCCAGCCCTACCCGCCGCTAGCACTGCTGCTGGAATCAGCCTCCCCAGTAATAACCACCTTGACAGCAACTCTGCTGGTGGTGCAGCCGCTGGCTCTGCAGGCCTCAGCATTCCCATTCCTCACCGCGCCGCCGGCGGTACCACTACAGCAGGTGATCGGGAGGATGTGAACGGTGAAGGCGCCGCAGCCTGCCCGGGGTATCGTTAGTTACCCCTTCATTCCCAGGGGGCAGCGCGCGGATGGCCAAACCCAAATTGATGCTTGCGCCGATAAACCCATCACATGGTGCCGCAGGCGGGGGTGCATCTTGTTACACGGATCCATGGTCCGCACGCAGCAATGAGGAGGAAGAGCAAGAGCAGGAGGAGCAGGAGGAGCAGGAGGAGCAGGAGGAGCAGAAGAAGCAGGAGGAACATGATGATGAGGAGGCGGCGGAGCAGGACAAGCTGGACGAGCAGGTGGACGAGTCGGATGATGAGCCATCTGTCCTGAGTCCACTGAAGGACACCCGGAACCCACCGGTTGCAGAGGTCAGTATCGTGTGGGGAAAGCGCAAATAAAAGGGTAATAACTACTGCTGTATGTGAGTGGTGGTGGTGGAGGTGGTCGGTGGTGGGTGGTGGTGCTGTATGTGTTTTGCGTGCACACTTTATTTTTTTTGGAATAATTCTGATCAGCTTTACATACACTACATACTGCTGACCTTATAACCCCTGCAAGGAAAGTGTTAGGCATGACATTCTTTCTCTACATTACCTTCTTGGGGTTGTGATTCCCCTCAAGCTCTCCACACATACACATGTGTCCATCCTCTTTCCTCCCGCCATGCAGGAACCGCCACGCATGGGCAACAACGCGCTGCCGAACGTGGGCAGGACTGAGTTGCCCATCGAGGATGCTGCACCCCGCCTTATGCAGCAGCCTGACTTCGGAGCGGCTGGGGAGGATGAAGATGCCAATGGCCAGGCAGCTGCTGGGCCATCCTCAGCTGCTGGGCCAGACGCCATGATTCGAAAACGGATGCAACAGGAATCCCAGCCGGTGAGTCAAAGGTACCACGCGTCTTTTTACCCTTCCCTTGCGTCGTATGTACCCCCTTCCGTCCTCCAACCATCCTAAAACCTCTATATGACCATGCATGCACCATCCATCAGTGTTCGGCTTCTAAAAATCTAATAATATTATAGAGCATGCTACTAGCTTGCTACGTTTCCCCAATGATCAAGCAATTACCAAATAATTATTTTCGTTCCCTCTCATGCATTGATCAGGACGTGATGGCGAGGACAGCAGCTGATGCCCTTTTACAGCTACAAACGGCAGCAGACCCTCGTCAGCACCCGGCTTCATCAAGGGAGGACGGGCCGGCGGACAATATGGAGAGGGACGGCGGCAGTGCCTCAGACGGTGCCGCAGACGACAGGGATGCGGGCGGGGACGAGATGGGGGAGGCGGAGGAGGCGGAGGAGGATTTCGTGGACCGCCGCCCAAAGCGGAGGCGACGTGCAGCCACTGGCCCCATGGTAAGCAATGAGATACAGGACCTGCTGCAATCCTGCCTGCCTATTATTGGTACGTACGGGTCTTCATGAATTGCGTAGGATAGATTCCATGCACGCACGTCGTCATATGCGCCATTACTACGTACTTCTCATGCCTGCTGGTCCAATTAATAATAATAATAATAATAATAATAATAATAATAATAATAATAATAATAATAATAATAATAATAATAATAATAATAATAATAATAATAATAATAATAATAATAATAATAATAATAATAATAATAATAATAATAATAATAATAATAATAATAATAATAATAATAATAATAATAATAATAATAATAATAATAATAATAATAATAATAATAATAATAATAATAATAATAATAATAATAATAATAATAATAATAATAATAATAATAATTGTCTCTGTTATTCGTTAGTTGAAGAATGGTTTGTGAGTTGAGCCCGCATCATTTCAACTTGATTGCACATCACGCCCAGCAGGAGGCGGAGGCGGCAGCGGAGGTGGTGGGCACAGCCAGACAGCAGGCGCAGGGGCAGCAGTTGCAGAGGAGGAAGAAGAAGAAGCAGCAGGTGGCCCTGCAAGTGTTCCCATCAAGCCTCTACATCGTGCCGCTTTCCCAGGTCCCGGACATGCTCCAGCAATTCGGATTTGCTGTGTTCCGAGATGAGGCGCTGTTGCAGCTCCTGACTCCCCAGGCCATCGAGGCCGCCGATGCTGAAGTGGAGGAGTATGCCGATCCTATCTTCCAGAGGGTCAGGCGGCGGAAGGACGGTACGGTCGTGCGGGACTCTGGGACATGCGCGATGACCACTGGCGACGACCTGCGGCTTCAGGTCAAGATCAGAGAGGAAGCCCCCGCCGACCTCCGTGCGGTTGCAGAGCACGTTACGACTGTCACTCAGCAGGTTTTAGCATCTGGCGGCCCGACCTATGCAGGCATGAAAATCCACCAGGCATTGCTAATTGGCAACGCTACCAGCGCCTCTGGGAAGCCTCTTGGTGCACAGGCACTGCATACTGACAACGGCCCCGGCCAGGACAAGCCGTTCGTGGTCTTTGCTCCCATGGTGGAGGGTACGACCCTTCGGATAGCTCCGAGCAGCCACCATATCATTCGGTCCTACCACTTCTATGTAAAGCAGCAGCTAGAGGCCAGAAAGGCAGCTGTGGCAGCTGCTGCTGCTGCTGCGGCTGCGTCTGCGGCTGCTGCTGTTGCTGCTGCTGATGCTGCTGGAGGTGGTAGTGCTGCTGGAGGTGGTGGTGGTGGTGGTGGTGGTGGTGGTGGTGGTGGTGGTGGTGGTGGTGGTGGTGGTGGTGGTGGTGGTGGTGGTGGTGCTGCTGCTGCTGCTGCTGCTGCTGCTGCTGCTGCTGCTGCTGCTGCTGCTGCACCAGCGCCTACTACAGCTGCTGCTGCTGCTGCTGCTGCTGCTGCTGTAGTTCCCGCACCCGTCAACTTGGAGGTGCGCGGGGCCTCACAGCAGGGCGGCAGTGCCAGGGATGGGCAGCCAGCAGGAGTGGCTGCAGCATCACAACTCAACGGCGCCCCAGCTGCAGTTGTTGCTACAGCGGCACCGCCACCAGCGCCAGACCAGCCAGGCGCAGGTACCGGAGCCGCTGCAGCTGACACTTCTGCTGAAGCGCTGGAGACGAGTGGTGGGTCCCAGCAGGCCCCATGTTTCCCAGAAGGGTGAGCAGGCTGCTGCGCGGTCGGACGCAGCAGGGCCCAGGCGGGTCGAAAGACCTTGTTAACCCAGCTGCAGCAGCAGCTCCGCCACATCCACCATTGCCATCATCAGCTGGCGGCGCTGCCGGCGGTTTGCAGAGCGGCGCCGCCGGCGGTTCAGCAGGTGGAGGCGCCGCCGCAGGTGGTTCATCAGCAGCAGGTGGAGGCGCCGCCGCAGGTGGATCATCAAGGGATGGCGTCGCCACCGGCGGCGGTTTGCAGAGCAGCGGCGCCGCCGGTGGTTCACGGGATGGCGGCATCGCCGCCCTGCGTAGGTCACGGCGGGTGGGCGGCGCCCTGCACACCACCGGTGGTTCTCGGAGCGGCGCTGCAGTACCTGCTGCTGCTGCTGCTGCTGCTGCTGCTGCTGCTGCTGCTGCTGCTGCTGCTGCTGCTGCTGCACCAGCGCCTACTACAGCTGCTCCTGCAGCTGCACCTGCGGCTGGCGACGATGGCTTGGAGACGGAGAACGAAGATGAGGACAAGCTGGTGGTTGAGGGCGAGAGTGAGGAGGCGCATGCTGCGGCCTACAAGGCGCGTGGGTTGTTTGCGAGTTCGTTGCCTCTATACCCTCTCATCAGGCTGAAGATGAGTCCCGGCGACATCGTGTTCGTGCACGGCAACGTTGTGCACGCGGGTGACGTGGGGATCCCGGGCGAGATCCAGCCCCGCATCCACATCTCCGTGTCCCCGGACACGGCCTACATCGACACCCACTTGATTGAGCTCATGCACCCGACATTCAGGGCACGGTTCCTAGCACCGGGTTCGGCTTAGTAGTCAGCAGTACGTCGGTATGGGCCATTACAGACTGGCCCCTCTGTGTGTGTGTGGAAGGTAGTAGTTAGTTGTTAAGGTCGTCGCACCTGAGAGTTTATATTTCGACGGTTCATGCATTGACTCATCGATCATGACTAGCTAGAGATAGATATATATTTTATCGGGGGATCACACTCCGTCCTCCAAAGGATTCCAGCCATGCGCACACACGCACATGCGTGAACATGTATGTGCCTTTATCCGTCGATAATTAGTTCTTGCTGCTGCAATAGATAGTTTATGCGTGCGTGCATGCCCGCCCCTCCTCCGTCAGGGATGGCGTATAGCTATAGTTTCTCTGTGCCTCTATCTCGAACAAGCGAGTATAATAATAATAATAATAATAATATTAATACTAAACGAACGAACGACCACTGATGGTGGTGTAGATGGTTAGATAGCGAGGTTATTAGGCTGGCTGGCTGGCCGGCTGGCTGGCTGGCTGGCTGCGGTTATGCATGGCGTGTGCACGTGCGTGTATGGAGCATCAGTTGGATGGATAGAGGAGCACACGCGCTGGCTATAGTAGAGCTGCTTCGTTGTTTGCAGGGATTGATTGTTGATGAGCGATGGATGGATGGAAGGTTATTAGGTTTTGGGAATACCTAGATGACCAAATAAAGTATCGGTCTCTTATTATTAGAGCGAGCGAGGCTGTATGATGATGTATATCATCAGCTGCTGGTGCGCGGCTATCTAGCTGATGTGGTGTATATTGTTTGTGTGTGAGCACGTGTATTTATGTGTTTATTATGTGCCAGCTGTTGTACGGCACAGTGGTAGTAGTAGGCAGGCAGATCATGCAGGGATCTGCTGCTGCAGTATATATATATATATATATATATATATATCTGTGCGTGTAACTACTTAAGGGAATACATACATACACTTTTGCACTCGTCTTACTACGACATATATACTCTCACACACGCACACCATTATTATTACGACCTCGTTATTATTACAGCAGGAAACCCTTTCGTTCATTCTATCTAAAAGCTAGAATATAGCCAGACAGACAGCAAGTAATAAGCAGCAGTCACGGCCAGCCAGACACAGCAAGCCAGGAATGATGAACGAACCTTATTATTGCATGTACATACAGAGACACATACACAGCATGCATGGAACAAACGCAGCATGCAAGAGCAGCAGGTATATATATAGCATCACATGAAGAAAATCGTCTCAGACACCACTACTGCTGATGGATGCACGATATATATAGATGTCAGCAGAGTACATCGTACCATGGCGCGCAGATCAAGTAATAATAACAGCAGGGCGCGCTGAGGACCAGAAGGGAGTGCAGAACCCAAAACCCTCTCCACCCATCCACGCAAAGATAGAGCAGAGAGCAAAATATGTATATACCTTTCGTGCGTACGTTCTGCGCGCGCGTGTGCATGTGCAAGTAGTACGCAAGCCACTGCAGTGTATGTTGTGGCCAAAGGTTTCGCGCGTGTGCATATGCAAGTAGTACACAAGCCACTGATGAGGCGAGTGCGTGATGAGGTAATAGAGGGAACAATGCGCCCGTGGTGCTCGAACCTAGGACCTAGGACTACAACCATGCATCACGAGACACAACAACCACCGTTCCTCACACGCACGCAGCCCCAAGTAAGGAAAAGAGCGATGCCATACAAGGGCCACAATTATTATTGCCGTATAGTTCACGCAAAAAAATCCCCGGCGGCCAGGCAGCAGGCACATACATGGCTGGGGCGCCCCTAAACCCCTGCCCTGTCCATCATACATACATATACACGCCTGCAGTACGTTCTGCATGCTGAACGTACGGCGGATAGCCTCACGCGTCCATACACACACGTCTTTCTGCAGTACGTTCTGCATGCGGAACGTACGGCATATCATGCTGCATATCACAGACGCACGCACACCATGACCTACCTGTCATATAGATGATGGCCCATACGTACAGATAGATATGAAAAACATGCTGATCGAACCCAAGACCTTCCACAAGTCATCAACTGCTGTACAACGCACGCCATGGCTTTGTCACACAGGCCAAGCCGATGCTAATCAACAGGCAAAATCGCAGTGTAGTCGCACTTAAAACTCCCCTAGGCCTACCTGCTGGCATGCCCATGCCCATGCCCATGCCCAGTCCCAGCAGGCGGGCATGGACTCGCGCGCGATGGGGAGCCGAAAACTCCCCCAGCGCAGACAGAAGCACTCTGTCTGTGTGTGTGTGTGTGTGTGTGTGTGTCTGTGTGTGTGTGTGTGTCTGCGGCCCCCATCCAGCAGCGCCCCTGCTGCCCCCCAACGAACAAAAACACTAACCCTCATCACCCAAGCAGCAAGTAGCCAGGCCAGGCGCCCATGCAACATACAAACAATCAATCAAAGCACCGCGCACCCGCCGCGCAGCCGCGCCGCCGCACCCAACCAACAAAAGTCAGTCGGCAACCATACATGTCCGGCGGGGCCGCAACGCAGCAGCCCCCCAGAAATAAAATTAATGGGACGAACAATCTCATTTAGATAAACACATCCATCCAAGCAAGCAAAGGACATCACGCAGCGCCAACATAGGAATCCCAAGAAACCGTGGAACAATACCGAAGTGTTAAAATACCAGGAAACAACACAATCAGCAAAATAATACAAAAACATACAATAAACACTACGAACACATGCACGAGCATAAATCGCACAATGACGCAGAAGCACGCGCGCCAAACCAAACGCAGCCCAGGGCCATGCAAGTACGGGAGCCGCACGGCAGCAACCGAACGCGCGCGCGCGAGACACACAGCAGCAGTACACAGTTGTTGCAAGTGCAAAATATTTAAACTAGAAGAAAGGGGCACCGCCGAACTACTCAAGATAGAATACTATTATTATAATTATTACATTGCGCAGCCAAACTTCAAACTTCAAGCCTGTGTACTTCCCTCGTTCTACTTCTTCTCGCGCTTCATTATTACATACACTACTACTCGGCAGAGGAGCGGAGCTGCTGCTGGCAGGAGCCATACGCGCGCGCACGCAAGAGATATAATATAGAGTTCTACACAACAAGAGGTACGCAGCAACATACAGCAGTATGTCACAGGAATTATATATATATATATGCTCAGCTCGCTTAGGCTTGCATTGCAAACAATAATTATTATTGTTATTTTGGATGCTCATCTATCAGGGGCTTGATTGCGCACTTGCACAATTGTATTGTTCATGACTACTACGTACTTCGTTCGTTCCTCACACTTTATACGTCCGCTCATTGCTCCGCGTTTCTGCTGATATGCCCACGCAGAACTAACGAAGAATGTCCAGGAAAACGATCAAGTTCCTGCCACACCACCCCAACGATGTTCGCAACGGAACCTGCAAGATGGTGACGGCATCAACACCGAACGACAACAACAAGAAGGCGCTTCTACGTCTTGGGATGATAAGGAAAGGGATTCGGATGATTCAACAACTACACCGCCAAGGCTCAACCCCAGGAAACGAGGTCGCCCGCCGAAGAAGCACGCGCCTCGTCCAGAGGACACCATCGGGACGTCTATCGCAGGTATACATACATACATCTGCTGCTCAAACCTTCCATCCTGTTAGTTAGTTCTAATGCGCGGCGGCAAGCAGCCCATAGTGACGAGTAGTAGTAATAGTAGTAGTAGTTATAGTATTAGGATTATTAGTGGGCTCCGAATTATTTCTGTCTGCGTGCACCAATGCTCATCAGTATAGTTTTAATTACACCAGCCCAAGTAGCTGCGCCTCTCTTCTGGGATTTGAACCCCATCACCTTCTACGCAACGTAATGCAGTTGCGTCGGCGCCCCCACGAGGGTGAAAGAGAAATCATCAACATTCACTACTCCTGTTCCCTCCTGCTTATATATGATGGATGGTGCTCCTACTACTGCTACTCATCATGCTGTGGCTGCTAATAATGGTGCTCATGCTAATGCTCATGCTATTGATTGCCGGTGCTCCTGCCTTATGCCCCTATTATTATACTGTGGCACAGATGGACGCTGGATGATATCCAAAACGGCTACATTCAACGGCGCGGCTTCAACGTACTTCACCCGTACAACAACCACCCGAGAGGCGCAGATCTAGGGTTACTCGTGCCCTTTGTGGCGCTGGCCGTCCTGGGTGCAGCACTCTGCAATAAATTTAGAGTAGTTCCACTGCCTAAAAAATCCGCCTGGCAACAACGTGCAGCTCACCTCGCGACTTGTGCTGGCCTCCAGCAGTCCGCCGCCAACAACAAGTGGGCTGAGAATGCCACCCTCCTCATGATGCCCATCTTTTATAGCGGCCCCGTCCACTGCAGCCCAGCTTCTCCCAATCCTGACGTCCAAGGGTCCGCATGCATGTTTATCACCAACTCCCACCAGTGCAAGAGAGGGGGGGCTGCCACCATGCGTCCTGAGGATCACGTCCCCTTGAGTAGAGATACGAATTATGAGGACATGGGGAACGACGTCTACCTGGTCATGCCATGAATAATTTGCGATTCACGACTCCAATGGGGGATATCTTAGGGGTCAACATCAATGCACGACAGGACAGCTACATTAACCTCGACATCAAACAACAGGGATCTAACAGGGGTAAGGGACGGAAACCGAAGAATTGGAAGAATGGGAGAATCCTTCAGATTGACGCGCATAGGCTTCTGCTGTGGGCATGCAAGGGTCCACCACCGTCGCACCTAGGTGATGCTGCACTAGCCATGCATCTTTGCGATTGCACATCATGCATCAACCCGCTTCATCTGAGATGGGGGTCGCGTTCAGAGAATAGGCAGGGGCATGCACCCCTGCAGATGCCGGGTACAGAAGGGTACACGCACTTGCAATCACAGGATTTACAACTAGAGGACTTATAATAAATAGGGGAGGGGCGGTGCATACTTGCACATTCTCATAGCTGCGTGCGTGTCCATACAGCACGCCTGCAGTACATTCTGCATGCTGAACGTACGGCATTTGGTAGGATTTACAACTAGAGGACTTATAATAAATAGGGGGAGGGGCGGTGCATACTTGCACGTTCTCATACCTGCGTGCCCATACAGCACGCCTGCAGTACATTCTGCATGCTGAACGTACGGCATTTGGTAGGATTTACAACTAGAGGACTTATAATAAATAGGGGGAGGGGCGGTGCATACTTGCACGTTCTCATACCTGCGTGTCCATACACGCCTGCGGGTCCACAACGCCGTGCTTGCACACCTGACTTCACTGCGCGTTGTAATTATTTATGTGAACCTATACGCTGCAATGGTTGATTGTGGCGGTTGAAGGCGGCACGTGGCGGGGCTGAGGGGCGATGGAGGTGGCCGGGGTGGGGGTGGGCAGGGCCACAGGTGGTGGAGGTTCGCCGTGACTCCTGTACGGCCAAGGGTACGGCAGAACGGACGTATCTCTTAATACAATTCCTGCCTTTACAAGAGGGTTCCAACGCAATTTAAAGCGTGTCCAACGGGCTCCTATGCACAAAGATACGCGGGGTTAAGTGCACTGAGGGGGCTGAGGATACAACCCACGACGGCCAACGGGCGCGGGCACGTGGCTGGCGCACGTGCACGCGCACGAACAGATTGCCAAACAAACTCGATATATATAACCCAGGGGAAGGGGGCCGCAAGTGCCACACCCATGCCAAGGGAGGGACGTGCGTGTGCGGGGGAACCTGCCTTGCTGCGAGTAGGGGGGTTGTGGGCGAAACCCACGGGTCACCCAGCACCAAGCTCCCAAACTCACCGCGCTAAACGCGGATCCTCTTCTCCATCAAATATAACACGCTGCAATGGTTGATTGTGGCGGTTGAAGGCGGCACGTGGCGGGGCTGAGGGGCGATGGAGGTGGCCGGGGGTGGGGTGGGCAGGGCCACAGGTGGTGGAGGTTCGCCGTGACTCCTGTACGGCCAAGGGTACGGCAGAACGGACGTATCTCTTAATACAATTCCTGCCTTTACAAGAGGGTTCCAACGCAATTTAAAGCGTGTCCAACGGGCTCCTATGCACAAAGATACGCGGGGTTAAGTGCACTGAGGGGGCTGAGGATACAACCCACGACGGCCAACGGCGCGGGCACGTGGCTGGCGCACGTGCACGCGCACGAACAGATTGCCAAACAAACTCGATATATATAACCCAGGGGAAGGGGCCGCAAGTGCCCACACCCATGCCAAGGAGGGACGTGCGTGTGCGGGGGAACCTGCCTTGCTGCGAGTAGGGGGTTGTGGGCGAAACCCACGGGTCACCCAGCACCAAGCTCCCAAACTCACCGCGCTAAACGCGGATCCTCTTCTCCATCAAATATAACACGCTGCAATGGTTGATTGTGGCGGTTGAAGGCGGCACGTGGCGGGCTGAGGGGCGATGGAGGTGGCCGGGGTGGGGGTGGGCAGGGCCACAGGTGGTGGAGGTTCGCCGTGACTCCTGTACGGCCAAGGGTACGGCAGAACGGACGTATCTCTTAATACAATTCCTGCCTTTACAAGAGGGTTCCAACGCAATTTAAAGCGTGTCCAACGGGCTCCTATGCACAAAGATACGCGGGGTTAAGTGCACTGAGGGGCTGAGGATACAACCCACGACGGCCAACGGGCGCGGGCACGTGGCTGGCGCACGTGCACGCGCACGAACAGATTGCCAAACAAACTCGATATATATAACCCAGGGGAAGGGGGCCGCAAGTGCCCACACCCATGCCAAGGGAGGGACGTGCGTGTGCGGGGGAACCTGCCTTGCTGCGAGTAGGGGGTTGTGGCGAAACCCACGGGTCACCCAGCACCAAGCTCCCAAACTCACCGCGCTAAACGCGGATCCTCTTCTCCATCAAATATAACACGCTGCAATGGTTGATTGTGGCGGTTGAAGGCGGCACGTGGCGGGGCTGAGGGGCGATGGAGGTGGCCGGGGTGGGGTGGGCAGGGCCACAGGTGGTGGAGGTTCGCCGTGACTCCTGTACGGCCAAGGTACGGCAGAACGGACGTATCTCTTAATACAATTCCTGCCTTTACAAGAGGGTTCCAACGCAATTTAAAGCGTGTCCAACGGGCTCCTATGCACAAAGATACGCGGGGTTAAGTGCACTGAGGGGGCTGAGGATACAACCCACGACGGCCAACGGGCGCGGGCACGTGGCTGGCGCACGTGCACGCGCACGAACAGATGCCAAACAAACTCGATATATATAACCCAGGGGAAGGGGCCGCAAGTGCCCACACCCATGCCAAGGAGGGACGTGCGTGTGCGGGGGAACCTGCCTTGCTGCGAGTAGGGGGTTGTGGGCGAAACCCACGGGTCACCCAGCACCAAGCTCCAAACTCACCGCGCTAAACGCGGATCCTCTTCTCCATCAAATATAACACGCTGCAATGGTTGATTGTGGCGGTTGAAGGCGGCACGTGGCGGGGCTGAGGGGCGATGGAGGTGGCCGGGGTGGGCAGGGCCACAGTGGTGGAGGTTCGCCGCGACTCCTGTACGGCCAAGGGTACGGCAGAACGGACGTATCTCTTAGTACAATTCCTGCCTTTACAAGAGGGTTCCAACGCAATTTAAAGCGTGTCCAACGGGCTCCTATGCACAAAGATACGCGGGGTTAAGTGCACTGAGGGGGCTGAGGATACAACCCACGGCCAACGGGCGCGGGCACGTGGCTGGCGCACGCGCACGCGCACGAACAGATTGCCAAACAAACTCGATATATATAACCCAGGGAAGGGGCCGCAAGTGCCCACACCCATGCCAAGAGAGGGACGTGCGTGTGCGGGGGAACCTGCCTTGCTGCGAGTAGGGGGGTTGTGGGCGAAACCCACGGGTCACCCAGCACCAAGCTCCCAAACTCACCGCGCTAAACACGGATCCTCTTCTCCATCAAATATAACACGCTGCAATGGTTGATTGTGGCGGTTGAAGGCGGCACGTGGCGGGGCTGAGGGGCGATGGAGGTGGCCGGGGTGGGCAGGGCCACAGGTGGTGGAGGTTCGCCGCGACTCCTGTACGGCCAAGGGTACGGCAGAACGGACGTATCTCTTAGTACAATTCCTGCCTTTACAAGAGGGTTCCAACGCAATTTAAAGCGTGTCCAACGGGCTCCTATGCACAAAGATACGCGGGGTTAAGTGCACTGAGGGGGCTGAGGATACAACCCACGGCCAACGGGCGCGGGCACGTGGCTGGCGCACGCGCACGCGCACGAACAGATTGCCAAACAAACTCGATACCTACACGTCCGCATGGAAGAGAGCTTTCCAACAATTCTGAAAGCGCGACGAGCCGACTTCTAGAGACCCACATACACGGGGTTAAGTGCACTGGGGGAGCTTGGGGAAAACCCACGGCCAAGGGGTGGGCACGACAAGAGCCCTGATCCCACACTCACCGGGCGGGATAAGGACCCTCGTTCACAGTAGCTCCGTAGTCCCACGCAGGTGTTCATGATGGCGGAGGTGGTGGTGCTGGCGTTGTCGATGCTGGCATTGACGGTGGTGGTGGCGGTTGTGGCGATGTCGGAAAACAGCCGTTCCTCCGCTGTGTTGTTCATGACACGGGGCCTGTAGGATCAAAACAAGGAACTCATATTACTTCTATCCAAAGTACCAGGATTAGGTCTTCCCTGCGCCTTCGCGAGGTGTACATACGTCCAGACCGGACGACTGCGACGAGACATGCTCCTAAAATCGACATTCGGCCTTAAAACCTTTCAACCGCTCCGCCTCCCACACGCTTCTGAAGCTTCGCAACCTACTTAAATTATGACAAACATCCACTGCGGCTGATGCGCAAACGGACGCGACAAACTCCCCTCGGTTTCAATATGGCAGCCTGAACCCGCAACCCCTAGGCTAAATGTTAACGAAAAGGATATCGAGAAGGCAACCCTAAAGGCCACCACAAAGGCCAACCTACATGCCACCCTGTAGGCTAGCGTGAACTCCTAAAAAAACGTTACCGAAAAGGTTATGAGAATTCCACGATTTCCATAAGGACCGCTGCCTTGCCTGTCACATAACGCCAGTATCTACTTTCATTGTCGGCGCCAAACTCACCGCTTCGCCACGCTTGAAATCTCCATCAAAGCTCCTTTCTCTATTCGTCATAAGGCACAGGAAGAAGCTCCTCGCAGTAACCAGCTCCGTTCCAGGAAACTTCTCCACGTTCTTCAGACCAACTCAAGCGCGCCAACTTCAGACAGCCATTCGGGGCATATCAGCCTTCTTCACGATCCAAATTATAATATCATGATATCTTTCTGCTCTTGACGCCGACAACAACTGTGTCCACAAGCGATTTCACCGAATCCGTTAGGAAAGCTACTAGGTAATCATTTCAAGGAACAGACCTTCTCGTTTCAGTACGTTTTGTTGGTAATACTTTACTGGGAGCCTTGGGGCGTTCATTTCTTTCAACAGGACAGGATTCCGTACTTTCACGACAAGCAACCACTGCCTAACTACCATCGTTTCTTTTTATCTGAACGCAAAAATCTCCCCCGATTCCTGCCTACAATTCCTTAAATACCCATCCACACTGTAATTGCGCATCGACCAGTGCAAGGTACGTTTATCACCCGCATACTTCGACCACTGCCCTTTTGCATTCCTTCATAAACATTTTATGCCTTGTTAAGGCCGCGAGCGTATTGTGCATCCTACCGATTTTATTCTCACTATCAGCACGCACTCGTGAACCTTTACGACCGTCACGTCCGAAGCTGCCTTTCCTTCATGAGTTCACCATACCCATGCCATATTATATAATCAGAACACACATACATTCCGACAAAAATGCTTCATGCCATACCTCCCGGTGTTATACGAGCAGGGGCTGCAGACGCCCCACCAGAGAAGGTTCATACTTACCCTTATCTTATACAGCCTCGAGATGCATCTGTAAGACGGCTAATTTCCAAATCATCCGTCCTACACATGGTAAGTGACTAGGCAGTGTTCAGGTATAGTCCGCAGGGTAACGAAGCCCTCTTCGGTTCACTCTTGCTCTCACAGATTACGAGATGGGTCGCTTGGTGTACTCAGTCCTCATTAAAGGAACATTATACAAATTCCTTCTAGTAAGGGACGACAACGACGAGGGTCGCAGCACAAACCTCCTAGTACAGCAGCAAGTATCGGCTGAGCTTTCCAACCACGGTGTACACCTGCCCACAAGCCTACTCAACACGTGGTTATCAAAACGACAGGATTTGAAGGCGCTTGTTGTTAGGGATCCAATCCTAATTACACTACTCAAGAAGTTCACGGTTCTTAAGCGCCGGGCGACTCACGTCAAGTTAGTCAGTTGCGCAGCTATTTACACTGCCCTCCGTCACCATCCTGACCTCCTAATTCTTGTTCCAGTCTTCAAAGAGTTAGGTCATAAGGAGCCTCCATTAACATCTGATACAATACCTGATACTTACAAGCACGCACAGCCACGTGGAGGGCCTCGGTCCCATGCCCGCCATACCATACTAGCCAACACCGTCAATACTAAGTCTGGAACTTCACTGCCGGGCCACATGCAAGGTTCCGATGCCGGCACTCCAACCGGCTCGGTACCAGCAGGCCGTGATACGGGGGCGTACGGGACTGTTCCGCTAGGCACACATGCCGCGGGCGGGGACAATGCAGAAGGTGGCGAGGACCTGCAATCCAGCAGAGACATGTACTACACTGTGAAGCACAAGTTCCCTTCTGACCTTCCAGAAGGACGGACTGGCGTCACCCCAACGGCCTCATTAAAGGGACGCCACGCTTCGGCCTCCTTTTCCAATTCAAAACACGAAAGGACCTTCCTAAGGCATGCCCTTTTCGTTCGGAGCACAAGAAGTTCAAGCGGTGGTGCCTGAAACCGATGAACCTGAACGAGGGCGGCAAGAGGGGCCTTAACCACAAGACTCTACGGAGTTACATGAACGTCCTGTCCAAGCTGCTGGCTTCTCGTACAACACCTTGGGTGTTCAAGTGCAGTACCTGTCGATCCGGCTCATCAGCAACAGGTATGTCAATTTCGCATAGGGATTCAACGCACCGGGGGCCAGTGTTGCTATCTTCCAAAACGGGGAAATAGAATTCCGCAGGTTTCCGGCCTGTCGCCAGTAGCCCAAAAACCTTTGGCAGGGCAGATTTTGGGGGGCTTCCTAGGTGCCAGGAAATAAAAACCTCCGAGGCAGGGTGGAAATATTTCTGCGTGTTTCGACAGCAGGGCCACTGTTACCACAGCGACGACAGGGATTCTAAGTCCATAGAGGCCTGAAGCGCGCTTTCCTTGCGTCGCGGATGCATATGGGAGGGTAACCAGGAGTTGGGGACACGGCATTCGAGTGTGTTTTGGCGGTAGACAGGTGTACGATGCAGGATTTTCCCCTGCGCCTGCAGATTTCAGGCCTTTTTGGTAGTCTGGAAAATAGTTGGCAGGGCAGATTTCCGGCTCTCCACAGCGTCAAATAAAATGAAATCTCGCAGGTTTCTTGGGGGTCCGGGAAATAGAAAATTTCCGGTTTTTTTGCCCGTAAATATTCTTTTTATTTAAGATAGCAACACTGCCGGGGCCGCAGCTAGCTTACAGTGCCACGCGTCGGCGTGAGATTCCTCACCCTAGGTAACGTTACACACACCTGCATCCTAAGCATGTATTAAGTAATGCGCAGGGTTTCCAAATTTATTAGGGGCCACACCTAAAAAATTCCGCGAGTCCCATGCACGTTCTGAAGGGATCCTCAAGGGGTTAAAACACATGCATTGCGGCCATGCCTGCATCCTCTCCCCAGATCCTCCTGGCGGATTACCTGGACTACATGACAACACGGTGCAGCCAGCTCCACTTCAAAAAATGAGATTAGTGGCCTCCTAAAGGCGGTGGACTACCTAAAGGAAGTGGACGGGACTGAATGCCCGCTGAAGGTATGCATGTAATGCCAACAGACCACGCTTACAATACCGATTCTTAAATGCCGGGATTTGTTTTAGTTCACAGTTCGTTGCGGTTCCAATTAATAATCCCATGAGTTACAGGATTCTGCGCATGAGGAACGTACTTTCATGCTCACACGCGCATATTCGTACACGTTCTTTCTTCTTCCTGTCCTTGCTCTATCTCTCCTGTCCATCATGACCAATCACTTTACCACTAAACCTTTTTAAAAACGTTCCATGCGCAGATGGAGCACTTGCGCAAGCTCGACGGCTGCTGCACGCCTGAAGACACAGTCGAAGTACTTTTACCGACGTATCGGAGGTCCCAAAGCTGTCGGCAGACTTCCAGAAGAGAACGCGATGACGTGGACGCCACTACGTCATCTTCTTCTTCATCTGCTTCTTTCGCATCACAGCAGCGATGCATCAACTGACGAAGAAGGAATCCATGGAACCAGTGAGGATCGCTCGCAGT
>BDSI01000633.1:0-21976 GCA_003117195.1 Eudorina sp. 2006-703-Eu-15
GTCAGACCAGCAATCCGACCAGCCGCGGCGACAGGGTGGGCCGAGACCACATCACACACCTGCTTGCCGTGTCCCACACAGACCCCCCGGCTCGGAGGCAACCAAGCCCGCGGCAGGCCGCCGCAAGCCTCATCCGCCCGCGCCTACAGGGACGTGTTATTGCTACACTGGCCACTGGCAAGTGTCAGACCAGCAATCCGACCAGCCGCGGCGACAGGGTGGGCCGAGAACCACATCAC
Organism: Eudorina sp. 2006-703-Eu-15; assembly: GCA_003117195.1. Classification (NCBI taxonomy): domain Eukaryota; kingdom Viridiplantae; phylum Chlorophyta; class Chlorophyceae; order Chlamydomonadales; family Volvocaceae; genus Eudorina; species Eudorina sp. 2006-703-Eu-15. The sequence continues at coordinate 240 of BDSI01000633.1, forward strand.
ACACCTGCTTGCCGTGTCCCCACACGACCCCCCGCTCGGAGGCAACCAAGCCCGCGCAGGCCGCCGCCAAGCCTCATGGCCGCCCGCGCCCTACCAGGGACGTGTTATTGCTACACTGGCCACTGGCAAGTGTCAGACCAGCAATCCGACCAGCCGCGGCGACAGGGTGGGCCGAGAACCACATCACACCTGCTTGCCGTGTCCCACACACACGACCCCCCGGCTCGGAGGCAACCAAGCCCCGCGGCAGGCCGCCGCCAAGCCTCATGGCCGCCCGCGCCCTACCAGGGACGTGTTATTGCTACACTGGCCACTGGCAAGTGTCAGACCAGCAATCCGACCAGCCGCGGCGACAGGGTGGGCCGAGAACCACATCACACACCTGCTTGCCGTGTCCCCACACACGACCCCCGGCTCGGAGGCAACCAAGCCCCGCGGCAGGCCGCCGCCAAGCCTCATGGCCGCGCGCCCTACCAGGGACGTGTTATTGCTACACTGGCCACTGGCAAGTGTCAGACCAGCAATCCGACCAGCCGCGGCGACAGGGTGGGCCGAGAACCACATCACACACCTGCTTGCCGTGTCCCCACACACGACCCCCCGGCTCGGAGGCAACCAAGCCCCGCGCAGGCCGCCGCCAAGCCTCATGGCCGCCCGCGCCCTACCAGGGACGTGTTATTGCTACACTGGCCACTGGCAAGTGTCAGACCAGCAATCCGACCAGCCGCGGCGACAGGGTGGGCCGAGAACCACATCACACACCTGCTTGCCGTGTCCCCACACACGACCCCGGCTCGGAGGCAACCAAGCCCGCGGCAGGCCGCCGCCAAGCCTCATGGCCGCCCGCGCCCTACCAGGGACGTGTTATTGCTACACTGGCCACTGGCAAGTGTCAGACCAGCAATCGACCAGCCGCGGCGACAGGGTGGGCCGAGAACCACATCGCACACCTGCTTGCCGTGTCCCACACACGACCCCCCGGCTCGGAGGCAACCAAGCCCGCGGCAGGCCGCCGCCAAGCCTCATGGCCGCCCGCGCCCTACCAGGGACGTGTTATTGCTACACTGGCCACTGGCAAGTGTCAGACCAGCAATCCGACCAGCCGCGGCGACAGGGTGGGCCGAGAACCACATCACACACCTGCTTGCCGTGTCCCCACACACGACCCCCCGGCTCGGAGGCAACCAAGCCCCGCGGCAGGCCGCCGCCAAGCCTCATGGCCGCCCGCGCCCTACCAGGGACGTGTTATTGCTACACTGGCCACTGGCAAGTGTCAGACCAGCAATCCGACCAGCCGCGGCGACAGGGTGGGCCGAGAACCATCACACACCTGCTTGCCGTGTCCCCACACACACGACCCCCCGGCTCGGAGGCAACCAAGCCCCGCGGCAGGCCGCCGCCAAGCCTCATGGCCGCCGCCCCTACCAGGGACGTGTTATTGCTACACTGGCCACTGGCAAGTGTCAGACCAGCAATCCGACCAGCCGCGGCGACAGGGTGGGCCGAGAACCACATCACACACCTGCTTGCCGTGTCCCCACACACGACCCCCCGGCTCGGAGGCAACCAAGCCCCGCGGCAGGCCGCCGCCAAGCCTCATGGCCGCCCGCGCCCTACCAGGGACGTGTTATTGCTACACTGGCCACTGGCAAGTGTCAGACCAGCAATCCGACCAGCCGCGGCGACAGGGTGGGCCGAGAACCACATCACACACCTGCTTGCCGTGTCCCACACACGACCCCCCGGCTCGGAGGCAACCAAGCCCGCGCAGGCCGCCGCCAAGCCTCATGGCCGCCCGCGCCCTACCAGGGACGTGTTATTGCTACACTGGCCACTGGCAAGTGTCAGACCAGCAATCCGACCAGCCGCGGCGACAGGGTGGGCCGAGAACCACATCGCACACCTGCTTGCCGTGTCCCCACACACGACCCCCCGGCTCGGAGGCAACCAAGCCCGCGGCAGGCCGCCGCCAAGCCTCATGGCCGCCCGCGCCCTACCAGGGACGTGTTATTGCTACGGCAGTCGACTTCACACACTGCTTGCGTGTCCGCCGGCTCGGAGGCAACCAAGCCCGCGGCAGGCCGCCAAGCCTCATGGCCGCCCGCGCCTACCAGGGACGTGTTATTGCTACACTGGCCACTGGCAAGTGTCAGACCAGCAATCCGACCAGCCGCGGCGACAGGGTGGGCCGAGAACCACGCCGTGTCCCCCCACACACGACCCCCCGGCTCGGAGGCAACCAAGCCCGCGGCAGGCCGCCGCCAAGCCTCATGGCCGCCCGCGCCCTACCAGGGACGTGTTATTGCTACACTGGCCACTGGCAAGTGTCAGACCAGCAATCGGCCGCGGCGACAGGGTGGGCCGAGAACACATCACACACACTGCTTTGCCGTGTCCCCACACACACCCCCCCCGGCTCGGAGGCAACCGCCGCCAAGCCTCATGGCCGCCCGCGCCCTACCAGGGACGTGTTATTGCTACACTGGCCACTGGCAAGTGTCAGACCAGCAATCCGACCAGCCGCGGCGACAGGGTGGGCCGAGAACCACATCACACACCTGCTTGCCGTGTCCCCACACACGACCCCCCGGCTCGGAGGCAACCAAGCCCCGCGGCAGCCGCCGCCAAGCCTCATGGCCGCCCGCGCCCTACCAGGGACGTGTTATTGCTACACTGGCCACTGGCAAGTGTCAGACCAGCAATCCGACCAGCCGCGGCGACAGGGTGGGCCGAGAACCACATCACACACCTGCTTGCCGTGTCCCCACACACGACCCCCGGCTCGGAGGCAACCAAGCCCCGCGGCAGGCCGCCGCCAAGCCTCATGGCCGCCCGCGCCTACCAGGGACGTGTTATTGCTACACTGGCCACTGGCAAGTGTCAGACCAGCAATCCGACCAGCCGCGGCGACAGGGTGGGCCGAGAACCACATCACACACCTGCTTGCCGTGTCCCCACACACGACCCCCCGGCTCGGAGGCAACCAAGCCCCGCGGCAGGCCGCCGCCAAGCCTCATGGCCGCCCGCGCCCTACCAGGGACGTGTTATTGCTACACTGGCCACTGGCAAGTGTCAGACCAGCAATCCGACCAGCCGCGGCGACAGGGTGGGCCGAGAACCACATCACACACCTGCTTGCCGTGTCCCCACACACGACCCCCGGCTCGGAGGCAACCAAGCCCCGCGGCAGGCCGCCGCCAAGCCTCATGGCCGCCCGCGCCCTACCAGGGACGTGTTATTGCTACACTGGCCACTGGCAAGTGTCAGACCAGCAATCCGACCAGCCGCGGCGACAGGGTGGGCCGAGAACCACATCACACACCTGCTTGCCGTGTCCCCACACACGACCCCCGGCTCGGAGGCAACCAAGCCCCGCGGCAGGCCGCCGCCAAGCCTCATGGCCGCCCGCGCCCTACCAGGGACGTGTTATTGCTACACTGGCCACTGGCAAGTGTCAGACCAGCAATCCGACCAGCCGCGGCGACAGGGTGGGCCGAGAACCACATCACACACCTGCTTGCCGTGTCCCCACACACGACCCCCGGCTCGGAGGCAACCAAGCCCCGCGGCAGGCCGCCGCCAAGCCTCATGGCCGCCCGCGCCCTACCAGGGACGTGTTATTGCTACACTGGCCACTGGCAAGTGTCAGACCAGCAATCCGACCAGCCGCGGCGACAGGGTGGGCCGAGAACCACATCACACACCTGCTTGCCGTGTCCCCACACACGACCCCCCGGCTCGGAGGCAACCAAGCCCCGCGGCAGGCCGCCGCCAAGCCTCATGGCCGCCCGCGCCCTACCAGGGACGTGTTATTGCTACACTGGCCACTGGCAAGTGTCAGACCAGCAATCCGACCAGCCGCGGCGACAGGGTGGGCCGAGAACCACATCACACACCTGCTTGCCGTGTCCCCACACACGACCCCCGGCTCGGAGGCAACCAAGCCCCGCGGCAGGCCGCCGCCAAGCCTCATGGCCGCCCGCGCCCTACCAGGGACGTGTTATTGCTACACTGGCCACTGGCAAGTGTCAGACCAGCAATCCGACCAGCCGCGGCGACAGGGTGGGCCGAGAACCACATCACACACCTGCTTGCCGTGTCCCCACACACGACCCCCGGCTCGGAGGCAACCAAGCCCGCGGCAGGCCGCCGCCAAGCCTCATGGCCGCCCGCGCCCTACCAGGGACGTGTTATTGCTACACTGGCCACTGGCAAGTGTCAGACCAGCAATCCGACCAGCCGCGGCGACAGGGTGGGCCGAGAACCACATCACACACCTGCTTGCCGTGTCCCCACACACGACCCCCCGGCTCGGAGGCAACCAAGCCCCGCGGCAGGCCGCCGCCAAGCCTCATGGCCGCCCGCGCCCTACCAGGGACGTGTTATTGCTACACTGGCCACTGGCAAGTGTCAGACCAGCAATCCGACCAGCCGCGGCGACAGGGTGGGCCGAGAACCACATCACACACCTGCTTGCCGTGTCCCCACACACGACCCCCCGGCTCGGAGGCAACCAAGCCCCGCGGCAGGCCGCCGCCAAGCCTCATGGCCGCCGCGCCCTACCAGGGACGTGTTATTGCTACACTGGCCACTGGCAAGTGTCAGACCAGCAATCCGACCAGCCGCGGCGACAGGGTGGGCCGAGAACCACATCACACACCTGCTTGCCGTGTCCCCACACACGACCCCCCGGCTCGGAGGCAACCAAGCCCCGCGGCAGGCCGCCGCCAAGCCTCATGGCCGCCCGCGCCCTACCAGGGACGTGTTATTGCTACACTGGCCACTGGCAAGTGTCAGACCAGCAATCCGACCAGCCGCGGCGACAGGGTGGGCCGAGAACCACATCACACACCTGCTTGCCGTGTCCCCACACACGACCCCCGGCTCGGAGGCAACCAAGCCCCGCGGCAGGCCGCCGCCAAGCCTCATGGCCGCCCGCGCCCTACCAGGGACGTGTTATTGCTACACTGGCCACTGGCAAGTGTCAGACCAGCAATCCGACCAGCCGCGGCGACAGGGTGGGCCGAGAACCACATCACACACCTGCTTGCCGTGTCCCCACACACGACCCCCGGCTCGGAGGCAACCAAGCCCCGCGGCAGGCCGCCGCCAAGCCTCATGGCCGCCCGCGCCCTACCAGGGACGTGTTATTGCTACACTGGCCACTGGCAAGTGTCAGACCAGCAATCCGACCAGCCGCGGCGACAGGGTGGGCCGAGAACCACATCACACACCTGCTTGCCGTGTCCCCACACACGACCCCCCGGCTCGGAGGCAACCAAGCCCGCGGCAGGCCGCCGCCAAGCCTCATGGCCGCCCGCGCCCTACCAGGGACGTGTTATTGCTACACTGGCCACTGGCAAGTGTCAGACCAGCAATCCGACCAGCCGCGGCGACAGGGTGGGCCGAGAACCACATCACACACCTGCTTGCCGTGTCCCCACACACGACCCCCGGCTCGGAGGCAACCAAGCCCGCGGCAGGCCGCCGCCAAGCCTCATGGCCGCCCGCGCCCTACCAGGGACGTGTTATTGCTACACTGGCCACTGGCAAGTGTCAGACCAGCAATCCGACCAGCCGCGGCGACAGGGTGGGCCGAGAACCACATCACACACCTGCTTGCCGTGTCCCCACACACGACCCCCCGGCTCGGAGGCAACCAAGCCCCGCGGCAGGCCGCCGCCAAGCCTCATGGCCGCCCGCGCCCTACCAGGGACGTGTTATTGCTACACTGGCCACTGGCAAGTGTCAGACCAGCAATCCGACCAGCCGCGGCGACAGGGTGGGCCGAGAACCACATCACACACCTGCTTGCCGTGTCCCCACACACGACCCCCCGGCTCGGAGGCAACCAAGCCCCGCGGCAGGCCGCCGCCAAGCCTCATGGCCGCCCGCGCCCTACCAGGGACGTGTTATTGCTACACTGGCCACTGGCAAGTGTCAGACCAGCAATCCGACCAGCCGCGGCGACAGGGTGGGCCGAGAACCACATCACACACCTGCTTGCCGTGTCCCCACACACGACCCCCCGGCTCGGAGGCAACCAAGCCCCGCGGCAGGCCGCCGCCAAGCCTCATGGCCGCCCGCGCCCTACCAGGGACGTGTTATTGCTACACTGGCCACTGGCAAGTGTCAGACCAGCAATCCGACCAGCCGCGGCGACAGGGTGGGCCGAGAACCACATCACACACCTGCTTGCCGTGTCCCCACACACGACCCCCCGGCTCGGAGGCAACCAAGCCCCGCGGCAGGCCGCCGCCAAGCCTCATGGCCGCCCGCGCCCTACCAGGGACGTGTTATTGCTACACTGGCCACTGGCAAGTGTCAGACCAGCAATCCGACCAGCCGCGGCGACAGGGTGGGCCGAGAACCACATCACACACCTGCTTGCCGTGTCCCCACACACGACCCCCCGGCTCGGAGGCAACCAAGCCCCGCGGCAGGCCGCCGCCAAGCCTCATGGCCGCCCGCGCCCTACCAGGGACGTGTTATTGCTACACTGGCCACTGGCAAGTGTCAGACCAGCAATCCGACCAGCCGCGGCGACAGGGTGGGCCGAGAACCACATCACACACCTGCTTGCCGTGTCCCCACACACGACCCCCCGGCTCGGAGGCAACCAAGCCCCGCGGCAGGCCGCCGCCAAGCCTCATGGCCGCCCGCGCCCTACCAGGGACGTGTTATTGCTACACTGGCCACTGGCAAGTGTCAGACCAGCAATCCGACCAGCCGCGGCGACAGGGTGGGCCGAGAACCACATCACACACCTGCTTGCCGTGTCCCCACACACGACCCCCCGGCTCGGAGGCAACCAAGCCCCGCGGCAGGCCGCCGCCAAGCCTCATGGCCGCCCGCGCCCTACCAGGGACGTGTTATTGCTACACTGGCCACTGGCAAGTGTCAGACCAGCAATCCGACCAGCCGCGGCGACAGGGTGGGCCGAGAACCACATCACACACCTGCTTGCCGTGTCCCCACACACGACCCCCGGCTCGGAGGCAACCAAGCCCCGCGGCAGGCCGCCGCCAAGCCTCATGGCCGCCCGCGCCCTACCAGGGACGTGTTATTGCTACACTGGCCACTGGCAAGTGTCAGACCAGCAATCCGACCAGCCGCGGCGACAGGGTGGGCCGAGAACCACATCACACACCTGCTTGCCGTGTCCCCACACACGACCCCCCGGCTCGGAGGCAACCAAGCCCCGCGGCAGGCCGCCGCCAAGCCTCATGGCCGCCCGCGCCCTACCAGGGACGTGTTATTGCTACACTGGCCACTGGCAAGTGTCAGACCAGCAATCCGACCAGCCGCGGCGACAGGGTGGGCCGAGAACCACATCACACACCTGCTTGCCGTGTCCCCACACACGACCCCCCGGCTCGGAGGCAACCAAGCCCCGCGGCAGGCCGCCGCCAAGCCTCATGGCCGCCCGCGCCCTACCAGGGACGTGTTATTGCTACACTGGCCACTGGCAAGTGTCAGACCAGCAATCCGACCAGCCGCGGCGACAGGGTGGGCCGAGAACCACATCACACACCTGCTTGCCGTGTCCCCACACACGACCCCCCGGCTCGGAGGCAACCAAGCCCCGCGGCAGGCCGCCGCCAAGCCTCATGGCCCCGCGCCCTACCAGGGACGTGTTATTGCTACACTGGCCACTGGCAAGTGTCAGACCAGCAATCCGACCAGCCGCGGCGACAGGGTGGGCCGAGAACCACATCACACACCTGCTTGCCGTGTCCCCACACACGACCCCCCGGCTCGGAGGCAACCAAGCTCATGGCCGCCCGCGCCCTACCAGGGACGTGTTATTGCTACACTGGCCACTGGCAAGTGTCAGACCAGCAATCCGACCAGCCGCGGCGACAGGGTGGGCCGAGAACCACATCACACACCTGCTTGCCGTGTCCCCACACACGACCCCCCGGCTCGGAGGCAACCAAGCCCCGCGGCAGGCCGCCGCCAAGCCTCATGGCCGCCCGCGCCCTACCAGGGACGTGTTATTGCTACACTGGCCACTGGCAAGTGTCAGACCAGCAATCCGACCAGCCGCGGCGACAGGGTGGGCCGAGAACCACATCACACACCTGCTTGCCGTGTCCCCACACACGACCCCCCGGCTCGGAGGCAACCAAGCCCCGCGGCAGGCCGCCGCCAAGCCTCATGGCCGCCCGCGCCCTACCAGGGACGTGTTATTGCTACACTGGCCACTGGCAAGTGTCAGACCAGCAATCCGACCAGCCGCGGCGACAGGGTGGGCCGAGAACCACATCACACACCTGCTTGCCGTGTCCCCACACACGACCCCCCGGCTCGGAGGCAACCAAGCCCCGCGGCAGGCCGCCGCCAAGCCTCATGGCCGCCCGCGCCCTACCAGGGACGTGTTATTGCTACACTGGCCACTGGCAAGTGTCAGACCAGCAATCCGACCAGCCGCGGCGACAGGGTGGGCCGAGAACCACATCACACACCTGCTTGCCGTGTCCCCACACACGACCCCCCGGCTCGGAGGCAACCAAGCCCCGCGGCAGGCCGCCGCCAAGCCTCATGGCCGCCCGCGCCCTACCAGGGACGTGTTATTGCTACACTGGCCACTGGCAAGTGTCAGACCAGCAATCCGACCAGCCGCGGCGACAGGGTGGGCCGAGAACCACATCACACACCTGCTTGCCGTGTCCCCACACACGACCCCCGGCTCGGAGGCAACCAAGCCCCGCGGCAGGCCGCCGCCAAGCCTCATGGCCGCCCGCGCCCTACCAGGGACGTGTTATTGCTACACTGGCCACTGGCAAGTGTCAGACCAGCAATCCGACCAGCCGCGGCGACAGGGTGGGCCGAGAACCACATCACACACCTGCTTGCCGTGTCCCCACACACGACCCCCCGGCTCGGAGGCAACCAAGCCCCGCGGCAGGCCGCCGCCAAGCCTCATGGCCGCCCGCGCCCTACCAGGGACGTGTTATTGCTACACTGGCCACTGGCAAGTGTCAGACCAGCAATCCGACCAGCCGCGGCGACAGGGTGGGCCGAGAACCACATCACACACCTGCTTGCCGTGTCCCCACACACGACCCCCCGGCTCGGAGGCAACCAAGCCCCGCGGCAGGCCGCCGCCAAGCCTCATGGCCGCCCGCGCCCTACCAGGGACGTGTTATTGCTACACTGGCCACTGGCAAGTGTCAGACCAGCAATCCGACCAGCCGCGGCGACAGGGTGGGCCGAGAACCACATCACACACCTGCTTGCCGTGTCCCCACACACGACCCCCCGGCTCGGAGGCAACCAAGCCCCGCGGCAGGCCGCCGCCAAGCCTCATGGCCGCCCGCGCCCTACCAGGGACGTGTTATTGCTACACTGGCCACTGGCAAGTGTCAGACCAGCAATCCGACCAGCCGCGGCGACAGGGTGGGCCGAGAACCACATCACACACCTGCTTGCCGTGTCCCCACACACGACCCCCGGCTCGGAGGCAACCAAGCCCCGCGGCAGGCCGCCGCCAAGCCTCATGGCCGCCCGCGCCCTACCAGGGACGTGTTATTGCTACACTGGCCACTGGCAAGTGTCAGACCAGCAATCCGACCAGCCGCGGCGACAGGGTGGGCCGAGAACCACATCACACACCTGCTTGCCGTGTCCCCACACACGACCCCCCGGCTCGGAGGCAACCAAGCCCCGCGGCAGGCCGCCGCCAAGCCTCATGGCCGCCCGCGCCCTACCAGGGACGTGTTATTGCTACACTGGCCACTGGCAAGTGTCAGACCAGCAATCCGACCAGCCGCGGCGACAGGGTGGGCCGAGAACCACATCACACACCTGCTTGCCGTGTCCCCACACACGACCCCCCGGCTCGGAGGCAACCAAGCCCCGCGGCAGGCCGCCGCCAAGCCTCATGGCCGCCCGCGCCCTACCAGGGACGTGTTATTGCTACACTGGCCACTGGCAAGTGTCAGACCAGCAATCCGACCAGCCGCGGCGACAGGGTGGGCCGAGAACCACATCACACACCTGCTTGCCGTGTCCCCACACACGACCCCCCGGCTCGGAGGCAACCAAGCCCCGCGGCAGGCCGCCGCCAAGCCTCATGGCCGCCCGCGCCCTACCAGGGACGTGTTATTGCTACACTGGCCACTGGCAAGTGTCAGACCAGCAATCCGACCAGCCGCGGCGACAGGGTGGGCCGAGAACCACATCACACACCTGCTTGCCGTGTCCCCACACACGACCCCCCGGCTCGGAGGCAACCAAGCCCCGCGGCAGGCCGCCGCCAAGCCTCATGGCCGCCCGCGCCCTACCAGGGACGTGTTATTGCTACACTGGCCACTGGCAAGTGTCAGACCAGCAATCCGACCAGCCGCGGCGACAGGGTGGGCCGAGAACCACATCACACACCTGCTTGCCGTGTCCCCACACACGACCCCCGGCTCGGAGGCAACCAAGCCCCGCGGCAGGCCGCCGCCAAGCCTCATGGCCGCCCGCGCCCTACCAGGGACGTGTTATTGCTACACTGGCCACTGGCAAGTGTCAGACCAGCAATCCGACCAGCCGCGGCGACAGGGTGGGCCGAGAACCACATCACACACCTGCTTGCCGTGTCCCCACACACGACCCCCCGGCTCGGAGGCAACCAAGCCCCGCGGCAGGCCGCCGCCAAGCCTCATGGCCGCCCGCGCCCTACCAGGGACGTGTTATTGCTACACTGGCCACTGGCAAGTGTCAGACCAGCAATCCGACCAGCCGCGGCGACAGGGTGGGCCGAGAACCACATCACACACCTGCTTGCCGTGTCCCCACACACGACCCCCCGGCTCGGAGGCAACCAAGCCCCGCGGCAGGCCGCCGCCAAGCCTCATGGCCGCCCGCGCCCTACCAGGGACGTGTTATTGCTACACTGGCCACTGGCAAGTGTCAGACCAGCAATCCGACCAGCCGCGGCGACAGGGTGGGCCGAGAACCACATCACACACCTGCTTGCCGTGTCCCCACACACGACCCCCCGGCTCGGAGGCAACCAAGCCCCGCGGCAGGCCGCCGCCAAGCCTCATGGCCGCCCGCGCCCTACCAGGGACGTGTTATTGCTACACTGGCCACTGGCAAGTGTCAGACCAGCAATCCGACCAGCCGCGGCGACAGGGTGGGCCGAGAACCACATCACACACCTGCTTGCCGTGTCCCCACACACGACCCCCCGGCTCGGAGGCAACCAAGCCCCGCGGCAGGCCGCCGCCAAGCCTCATGGCCGCCCGCGCCCTACCAGGGACGTGTTATTGCTACACTGGCCACTGGCAAGTGTCAGACCAGCAATCCGACCAGCCGCGGCGACAGGGTGGGCCGAGAACCACATCACACACCTGCTTGCCGTGTCCCCACACACGACCCCCCGGCTCGGAGGCAACCAAGCCCCGCGGCAGGCCGCCGCCAAGCCTCATGGCCGCCCGCGCCCTACCAGGGACGTGTTATTGCTACACTGGCCACTGGCAAGTGTCAGACCAGCAATCCGACCAGCCGCGGCGACAGGGTGGGCCGAGAACCACATCACACACCTGCTTGCCGTGTCCCCACACACGACCCCCCGGCTCGGAGGCAACCAAGCCCGCGGCAGGCCGCCGCCAAGCCTCATGGCCGCCCGCGCCCTACCAGGGACGTGTTATTGCTACACTGGCCACTGGCAAGTGTCAGACCAGCAATCCGACCAGCCGCGGCGACAGGGTGGGCCGAGAACCACATCACACACCTGCTTGCCGTGTCCCCACACACGACCCCCCGGCTCGGAGGCAACCAAGCCCCGCGGCAGGCCGCCGCCAAGCCTCATGGCCGCCCGCGCCCTACCAGGGACGTGTTATTGCTACACTGGCCACTGGCAAGTGTCAGACCAGCAATCCGACCAGCCGCGGCGACAGGGTGGGCCGAGAACCACATCACACACCTGCTTGCCGTGTCCCCACACACGACCCCCCGGCTCGGAGGCAACCAAGCCCCGCGGCAGGCCGCCGCCAAGCCTCATGGCCGCCCGCGCCCTACCAGGGACGTGTTATTGCTACACTGGCCACTGGCAAGTGTCAGACCAGCAATCCGACCAGCCGCGGCGACAGGGTGGGCCGAGAACCACATCACACACCTGCTTGCCGTGTCCCCACACACGACCCCCCGGCTCGGAGGCAACCAAGCCCCGCGGCAGGCCGCCGCCAAGCCTCATGGCCGCCCGCGCCCTACCAGGGACGTGTTATTGCTACACTGGCCACTGGCAAGTGTCAGACCAGCAATCCGACCAGCCGCGGCGACAGGGTGGGCCGAGAACCACATCACACACCTGCTTGCCGTGTCCCCACACACGACCCCCGGCTCGGAGGCAACCAAGCCCCGCGGCAGGCCGCCGCCAAGCCTCATGGCCGCCCGCGCCCTACCAGGGACGTGTTATTGCTACACTGGCCACTGGCAAGTGTCAGACCAGCAATCCGACCAGCCGCGGCGACAGGGTGGGCCGAGAACCACATCACACACCTGCTTGCCGTGTCCCCACACACGACCCCCCGGCTCGGAGGCAACCAAGCCCCGCGCAGGCCGCCGCCAAGCCTCATGGCCGCCCGCGCCCTACCAGGGACGTGTTATTGCTACACTGGCCACTGGCAAGTGTCAGACCAGCAATCCGACCAGCCGCGGCGACAGGGTGGGCCGAGAACCACATCACACACCTGCTTGCCGTGTCCCCACACACGACCCCCCGGCTCGGAGGCAACCAAGCCCCGCGGCAGGCCGCCGCCAAGCCTCATGGCCGCCCGCGCCCTACCAGGGACGTGTTATTGCTACACTGGCCACTGGCAAGTGTCAGACCAGCAATCCGACCAGCCGCGGCGACAGGGTGGGCCGAGAACCACATCACACACCTGCTTGCCGTGTCCCCACACACGACCCCCCGGCTCGGAGGCAACCAAGCCCCGCGGCAGGCCGCCGCCAAGCCTCATGGCCGCCCGCGCCCTACCAGGGACGTGTTATTGCTACACTGGCCACTGGCAAGTGTCAGACCAGCAATCCGACCAGCCGCGGCGACAGGGTGGGCCGAGAACCACATCACACACCTGCTTGCCGTGTCCCCACACACGACCCCCGGCTCGGAGGCAACCAAGCCCGCGGCAGGCCGCCGCCAAGCCTCATGGCCGCCCGCGCCCTACCAGGGACGTGTTATTGCTACACTGGCCACTGGCAAGTGTCAGACCAGCAATCCGACCAGCCGCGGCGACAGGGTGGGCCGAGAACCACATCACACACCTGCTTGCCGTGTCCCCACACACGACCCCCCGGCTCGGAGGCAACCAAGCCCCGCGGCAGGCCGCCGCCAAGCCTCATGGCCGCCCGCGCCCTACCAGGGACGTGTTATTGCTACACTGGCCACTGGCAAGTGTCAGACCAGCAATCCGACCAGCCGCGGCGACAGGGTGGGCCGAGAACCACATCACACACCTGCTTGCCGTGTCCCCACACACGACCCCCCGGCTCGGAGGCAACCAAGCCCCGCGGCAGGCCGCCGCCAAGCCTCATGGCCGCCCGCGCCCTACCAGGGACGTGTTATTGCTACACTGGCCACTGGCAAGTGTCAGACCAGCAATCCGACCAGCCGCGGCGACAGGGTGGGCCGAGAACCACATCACACACCTGCTTGCCGTGTCCCCACACACGACCCCCCGGCTCGGAGGCAACCAAGCCCCGCGGCAGGCCGCCGCCAAGCCTCATGGCCGCCCGCGCCCTACCAGGGACGTGTTATTGCTACACTGGCCACTGGCAAGTGTCAGACCAGCAATCCGACCAGCCGCGGCGACAGGGTGGGCCGAGAACCACATCACACACCTGCTTGCCGTGTCCCCACACACGACCCCCGGCTCGGAGGCAACCAAGCCCCGCGGCAGGCCGCCGCCAAGCCTCATGGCCGCCCGCGCCCTACCAGGGACGTGTTATTGCTACACTGGCCACTGGCAAGTGTCAGACCAGCAATCCGACCAGCCGCGGCGACAGGGTGGGCCGAGAACCACATCACACACCTGCTTGCCGTGTCCCCACACACGACCCCCCGGCTCGGAGGCAACCAAGCCCCGCGGCAGGCCGCCGCCAAGCCTCATGGCCGCCCGCGCCCTACCAGGGACGTGTTATTGCTACACTGGCCACTGGCAAGTGTCAGACCAGCAATCCGACCAGCCGCGGCGACAGGGTGGGCCGAGAACCACATCACACACCTGCTTGCCGTGTCCCCACACACGACCCCCCGGCTCGGAGGCAACCAAGCCCCGCGGCAGGCCGCCGCCAAGCCTCATGGCCGCCCGCGCCCTACCAGGGACGTGTTATTGCTACACTGGCCACTGGCAAGTGTCAGACCAGCAATCCGACCAGCCGCGGCGACAGGGTGGGCCGAGAACCACATCACACACCTGCTTGCCGTGTCCCCACACACGACCCCCCGGCTCGGAGGCAACCAAGCCCCGCGGCAGGCCGCCGCCAAGCCTCATGGCCGCCCGCGCCCTACCAGGGACGTGTTATTGCTACACTGGCCACTGGCAAGTGTCAGACCAGCAATCCGACCAGCCGCGGCGACAGGGTGGGCCGAGAACCACATCACACACCTGCTTGCCGTGTCCCCACACACGACCCCCCGGCTCGGAGGCAACCAAGCCCCGCGGCAGGCCGCCGCCAAGCCTCATGGCCGCCCGCGCCCTACCAGGGACGTGTTATTGCTACACTGGCCACTGGCAAGTGTCAGACCAGCAATCCGACCAGCCGCGGCGACAGGGTGGGCCGAGAACCACATCACACACCTGCTTGCCGTGTCCCCACACACGACCCCCGGCTCGGAGGCAACCAAGCCCCGCGGCAGGCCGCCGCCAAGCCTCATGGCCGCCCGCGCCCTACCAGGGACGTGTTATTGCTACACTGGCCACTGGCAAGTGTCAGACCAGCAATCCGACCAGCCGCGGCGACAGGGTGGGCCGAGAACCACATCACACACCTGCTTGCCGTGTCCCCACACACGACCCCCCGGCTCGGAGGCAACCAAGCCCGCGGCAGGCCGCCGCCAAGCCTCATGGCCGCCCGCGCCCTACCAGGGACGTGTTATTGCTACACTGGCCACTGGCAAGTGTCAGACCAGCAATCCGACCAGCCGCGGCGACAGGGTGGGCCGAGAACCACATCACACACCTGCTTGCCGTGTCCCCACACACGACCCCCGGCTCGGAGGCAACCAAGCCCGCGGCAGGCCGCCGCCAAGCCTCATGGCCGCCCGCGCCCTACCAGGGACGTGTTATTGCTACACTGGCCACTGGCAAGTGTCAGACCAGCAATCCGACCAGCCGCGGCGACAGGGTGGGCCGAGAACCACATCACACACCTGCTTGCCGTGTCCCCACACACGACCCCCCGGCTCGGAGGCAACCAAGCCCGCGGCAGGCCGCCGCCAAGCCTCATGGCCGCCCGCGCCCTACCAGGGACGTGTTATTGCTACACTGGCCACTGGCAAGTGTCAGACCAGCAATCCGACCAGCCGCGGCGACAGGGTGGGCCGAGAACCACATCACACACCTGCTTGCCGTGTCCCCACACACGACCCCCCGGCTCGGAGGCAACCAAGCCCCGCGGCAGGCCGCCGCCAAGCCTCATGGCCGCCCGCGCCCTACCAGGGACGTGTTATTGCTACACTGGCCACTGGCAAGTGTCAGACCAGCAATCCGACCAGCCGCGGCGACAGGGTGGGCCGAGAACCACATCACACACCTGCTTGCCGTGTCCCCACACACGACCCCCGGCTCGGAGGCAACCAAGCCCCGCGGCAGGCCGCCGCCAAGCCTCATGGCCGCCCGCGCCCTACCAGGGACGTGTTATTGCTACACTGGCCACTGGCAAGTGTCAGACCAGCAATCCGACCAGCCGCGGCGACAGGGTGGGCCGAGAACCACATCACACACCTGCTTGCCGTGTCCCCACACACGACCCCCGGCTCGGAGGCAACCAAGCCCCGCGGCAGGCCGCCGCCAAGCCTCATGGCCGCCCGCGCCCTACCAGGGACGTGTTATTGCTACACTGGCCACTGGCAAGTGTCAGACCAGCAATCCGACCAGCCGCGGCGACAGGGTGGGCCGAGAACCACATCACACACCTGCTTGCCGTGTCCCCACACACGACCCCCCGGCTCGGAGGCAACCAAGCCCCGCGGCAGGCCGCCGCCAAGCCTCATGGCCGCCCGCGCCCTACCAGGGACGTGTTATTGCTACACTGGCCACTGGCAAGTGTCAGACCAGCAATCCGACCAGCCGCGGCGACAGGGTGGGCCGAGAACCACATCACACACCTGCTTGCCGTGTCCCCACACACGACCCCCGGCTCGGAGGCAACCAAGCCCCGCGGCAGGCCGCCGCCAAGCCTCATGGCCGCCGCGCCCTACCAGGGACGTGTTATTGCTACACTGGCCACTGGCAAGTGTCAGACCAGCAATCCGACCAGCCGCGGCGACAGGGTGGGCGAGAACCACATCACACACCTGCTTGCCGTGTCCCCACACACGACCCCCGGCTCGGAGGCAACCAAGCCCCGCGGCAGGCCGCCGCCAAGCCTCATGGCCGCCCGCGCCCTACCAGGGACGTGTTATTGCTACACTGGCCACTGGCAAGTGTCAGACCAGCAATCCGACCAGCCGCGGCGACAGGGTGGCGAGAACCACATCACACACCTGCTTGCCGTGTCCCCACACACGACCCCCCGGCTCGGAGGCAACCAAGCCCCGCGGCAGGCCGCCGCCAAGCCTCATGGCGCCCGCGCCCTACCAGGGACGTGTTATTGCTACACTGGCCACTGGCAAGTGTCAGACCAGCAATCCGACCAGCCGCGGCGACAGGGTGGGCCGAGAACCACATCACACACCTGCTTGCCGTGTCCCCACACACGACCCCCGGCTCGGAGGCAACCAAGCCCGCGGCAGGCCGCCGCCAAGCCTCATGGCCGCCCGCGCCCTACCAGGGACGTGTTATTGCTACACTGGCCACTGGCAAGTGTCAGACCAGCAATCCGACCAGCCGCGGCGACAGGGTGGCCGAGAACCACATCACACACCTGCTTGCCGTGTCCCCACACACGACCCCCGGCTCGGAGGCAACCAAGCCCGCGGCAGGCCGCCGCCAAGCCTCATGGCCGCCCGCGCCCTACCAGGGACGTGTTATTGCTACACTGGCCACTGGCAAGTGTCAGACCAGCAATCCGACCAGCCGCGGCGACAGGGTGGGCCGAGAACCACATCACACACCTGCTTGCCGTGTCCCCACACACGACCCCCCGGCTCGGAGGCAACCAAGCCCGCGGCAGGCCGCCGCCAAGCCTCATGGCCGCCGCGCCCTACCAGGGACGTGTTATTGCTACACTGGCCACTGGCAAGTGTCAGACCAGCAATCCGACCAGCCGCGGCGACAGGGTGGGCCGAGAACCACATCACACACCTGCTTGCCGTGTCCCCACACACGACCCCCCGGCTCGGAGGCAACCAAGCCCCGCGGCAGGCCGCCGCCAAGCCTCATGGCCGCCCGCGCCCTACCAGGGACGTGTTATTGCTACACTGGCCACTGGCAAGTGTCAGACCAGCAATCCGACAGCCGCGGCGACAGGGTGGGCCGAGAACCACATCACACACCTGCTTGCCGTGTCCCCACACACGACCCCCGGCTCGGAGGCAACCAAGCCCGCGGCAGGCCGCCGCCAAGCCTCATGGCCGCCCGCGCCCTACCAGGGACGTGTTATTGCTACACTGGCCACTGGCAAGTGTCAGACCAGCAATCCGACCAGCCGCGGCGACAGGGTGGGCCGAGAACCACATCACACACCTGCTTGCCGTGTCCCCACACACGACCCCCCGGCTCGGAGGCAACCAAGCCCCGCGGCAGGCCGCCGCCAAGCCTCATGGCCGCCCGCGCCCTACCAGGGACGTGTTATTGCTACACTGGCCACTGGCAAGTGTCAGACCAGCAATCCGACCAGCCGCGGCGACAGGGTGGGCGAGAACCACATCGCACACCTGCTTGCCGTGTCCCCACACACGACCCCCCGGCTCGGAGGCAACCAAGCCCCGCGGCAGGCCGCCGCCAAGCCTCATGGCCGCCCGCGCCCTACCAGGGACGTGTTATTGCTACACTGGCCACTGGCAAGTGTCAGACCAGCAATCCGACCAGCCGCGGCGACAGGGTGGGCCGAGAACCACATCACACACCTGCTTGCCGTGTCCCCACATACACACGACCCCCGGCTCGGAGGCAACCAAGCCCGCGGCAGGCCGCCGCCAAGCCTCATGCCGCCCCGCGCCCTACCAGGGACGTGTTATTGCACTGGCCACTGGCAAGTGTCAGACCAGCAATCCGACCAGCCGCGGCGACAGGGTGGGCGAGAACCACATCACACACCTGCTTGCCGTGTCCCCACACACGACCCCCCGGCTCGAGGCAACAAGCCCCGCGGCAGGCCGCCGCCAGCCTCAGCCCTACCAGGGACGTGTTATTGTGGCCACTGGCACAAACCAGCAATCCGACCAGCCGCGGCGACAGGGTGGGCGAGAACCACATCACACACCTGCTTGCCGTGTCCCCACACACGACCCCCCGGCTCGGAGGCAACCAAGCCCCGCGGCAGGCCGCCGCCAAGCCTCATGGCCGCCCGCGCCCTACCAGGGACGTGTTATTGCTACACTGGCCACTGGCAAGTGTCAGACCAGCAATCCGACCAGCCGCGGCGACAGGGTGGGAACACACATCACCACTGCTTGCCGTGTCCCACACACGACCCCCGGCTCGGAGGCAACCAAGCCCCGCGGCAGGCGCCGCCAAGCCTCATGGCCGCCCGCGCCCTACCAGGGACGTGTTATTGCTTACACTGGCCACTGGCAAGTGTCAGACCAGCAATCCGACCAGCCGCGGCGACAGGGTGGGCGAGAACCACATCACACACCTGCTTGCCGTGTCCCCACACACGACCCCCCGGCTCGGAGGCAACCAAGCCCCGCGGCAGGCCGCCGCCAAGCCTCATGGCCGCCCGCCCCTACCAGGGACGTGTTATTGCTACACTGGCACTGGCAAGTGTCAGACCAGCATCCGCCAGCCGCGGCGACAGGGTGGCCGAGAACCACATCACACACCTGCTTGCCGTGTCCCCACACACGACCCCCCGGCTCGGAGGCAACCAAGCCCCGCGGCAGGCCGCCGCCAAGCCTCATGCCGCCCGCGCCCTACCAGGGACGTGTTATTGCTACACTGGCCACTGGCAAGTGTCAGACCAGCAATCCGACCAGCCGCGGCGACAGGGTGGGCGAGAACCACATCACACACCTGCTTGCCGTGTCCCCACACACACGACCCCCGGCTCGGAGGCAACCAAGCCCCGCGGCAGGCCGCCGCCAAGCCTCATGGCCGCCCGCGCCCTACCAGGGACGTGTTATTGCTACACTGGCCACTGGCAAGTGTCAGACCAGCAATCCGACCAGCCGCGGCGACAGGGTGGGCCGAGAACCACATCACACACCTGCTTGCCGTGTCCCCACACACGACCCCCGGCTCGGAGGCAACCAAGCCCCGCGGCAGGCCGCCGCCAAGCCTCATGGCCGCCCGCGCCCTACCAGGGACGTGTTATTGCTACACTGGCCACTGGCAAGTGTCAGACCAGCAATCCCAGCCGCGGCCGACGGGGTGGCGCGAGAACCACATCACACACCCTGCTTGCCGTGTCCCCACACACGACCCCCGGCTCGGAGGCCAACCAAGCCCCGCGGCAGGCCGCGCCAAGCCTCATGGCCGCCGCGCCCTACCAGGGACGTGTTATTGCTACACTGGCCACTGGCAAGTGTCAGACCAGCAATCGACCAGCCGCGGCGACAGGGTGGGCGAGAACCACATCACACACCTGCTTGCCGTGTCCCCACACACGACCCCCCGGCTCGGAGGCAACCAAGCCCCGCGGCAGGCCGCCGCCAAGCCTCATGGCCGCCCGCGCCCTACCAGGGACGTGTTATTGCTACACTGGCCACTGGCAAGTGTCAGACCAGCAATCGACCAGCCGCGGCGACAGGGTGGGCCGAGAACCACATCACACACCTGCTTGCCGTGTCCCACACACGACCCCCCGGCTCGGAGGCAACCAAGCCCCGGCAGGCCGCCAAGCCTCATGGCCGCCCGCGCCCTACCAGGGGACGTGTTATTGCTACACTGGCCACTGGCAAGTGTCAGACCAGCAATCCGACCAGCCGCGGCGACAGGGTGGGCCGAGAACCACATCACACACCTGCTTGCCGTGTCCCCACACACGACCCCCCGGCTCGGAGGCAACCAAGCCCCGCGGCAGGCCGCCGCCAAGCCTCATGGCCCCCGCGCCTACCAGGGACGTGTTATTGCTACACTGGCCACTGGCAAGTGTCAGACCAGCAATCCGACCAGCCGCGGCGACAGGGTGGGCCGAGAACCACATCACACACCTGCTTGCCGTGTCCCCACACACGACCCCCCGGCCTCGGAGGCAACAAGCCCCGCGGCAGGCGCCGCCAAGCCTCATGGCCGCCCGCGCCCTACCAGGGACGTGTTATTGCTACACTGGCCACTGGCAAGTGTCAGACCAGCAATCGACAGCCGCGGCGACAGGGTGGGCCGAGAACCACATCACACACCTGCTTGCGTGTCCCCATCGACCTCGGAGGCAACCAGCCCCGCAGGCACAAGCCTCATGGCCGCCGCGCCCTACCAGGACTGTACACTGGCCACTGCAAGTGTCAGACCAGCAATCCGACCAGCCGCGGCGACAGGGTGGGCCGAGAACCACATCACACACCTGCTTGCCGTGTCCCCACACACGACCCCCCGGCTCGGAGGCAACCAAGCCCCGCCGGCAGGCCGCCGCCAAGCCTCATGGCCGCCGCGCCCTACCAGGGACGTGTTATTGCTACACTGGC
This sequence comes from Eudorina sp. 2006-703-Eu-15, assembly GCA_003117195.1. Taxonomy (NCBI): domain Eukaryota; kingdom Viridiplantae; phylum Chlorophyta; class Chlorophyceae; order Chlamydomonadales; family Volvocaceae; genus Eudorina; species Eudorina sp. 2006-703-Eu-15. Next base: position 21,184 of record BDSI01000633.1, read on the forward strand.
CACTGCGCAAGTGTCAGACCAGCAATCCGACCAGCCGCGGCGACAGGGTGGGCCGAGAACCACATCACACACCTGCTTGCCGTGTCCCCACACACGACCCCCCGGCTCGGAGGCAACCAAGCCCCCGGCAGGCCGCCGCCAAGCCTCATGGCCGCCCGCGCCCTACCAGGGACGTGTTATTGCTACACTGGCACTGGCAAGTGTCAGACCGCAATCCGACCAGCCGCGGCGACAGGGTGGGCCGAGAACCACATCACACACCTGCTTGCCGTGTCCCCACACACGACCCCCCGGCTCGGAGGCAACCAGCCCCGCGCAGCCGCGCGCCAGCCTCATGGCCGCCGCGCCCTACCAGGGACGTGTTATTGCTACACTGGCACTGTTGTGTCAGACCAGCAATCCGACCAGCCGCGGCGACAGGGTGGGCCGAGAACCACATCACACACCTGCTTGCCGTGTCCCCACACCGACCCCCGGCTCGGAGGCAACCAAGCCCCGCGGCAGCCGCCGCCAAGCCTCATGGCCGCCCGCGCCCTACCAGGACGTGTTATTGCTACACTGGCCACTGGCAAGTGTCAGACCAGCAATCCGACAGCCGCGGCGACAGGGTGGGCGAGAACCACATCCCACACCTGCTTGCCGTGTCCCCACACACGACCCCCGGCTCGGAGGCAACAAGCCCGCGGCAGGCCGCCGCCAAGCCTCATGGCCGCCCGCGCCCTACCAGGACGACCGTGTTATTGCTACACTGGCCACTGGCAGTGTCAGACCAGCAATCCGACCAGCCCGGCGA
>BDSI01000634.1:0-21966 GCA_003117195.1 Eudorina sp. 2006-703-Eu-15
TGGTTCGCCGCTGCGGGAATCGAACCCGGCCTCCCGCGTTCTTGTCATTGACAGGGGGATACTGACCACTATACTACAGCGACAATGCCATCAATCTATACTTTCGCTACCGGGACTCGAACCCGGGTCTCGAGAGTGAGAATCTCGTATCCTAACCGCCTAGACTATAGCGAATTGAGATATCAAGATAACATAAAATATCGACACCATATTCAATGCTCGAATACTTTTGAACACTCATGCACGCATATGAGAGGTTGCATTCCAGTTGCAGCTACGCAGTTTCCGTATGGAACGATAACCTGGACATTGCAGTTACTTTCACTGCCATACGGGTAACTTATGTCCTCACCCGGATTCGAGCCGGGGTCTTCACGGCCACAACATGATGTACTAACCACTATACGATGAGGACTCTGCAATGCATACACCTGACATCTCGGCCATCTATTACAAACACTAAGATGACTCGTGCGGTTGTTACCTATGAGTTTTGGAACTTCTCCCTTACAGTCAAGCCCGGTTAGCTCAGTCGGTAGAGCGCAAGGCTCTTAACCTTGTGGTCGTGGGTTCGAGCCCACATTGGGCGAAGAGTGTTTAATTGTGTTACATGTGTATATCAAGTTTTATACGTGTGTGGGTATAACGATACATGACATTCACTCATGTAACAAGGCACACTTTATTATCCTATGTTGAGGTGCATGATTGGGGTTTTAGGGTTTGCACAAGCACACATCTACTTTGTTTAGGTTTTGGTCAGGTTCTGCTCTAACGCCTGCCTCATCATCTCCTCCATATTTGCATTGGACTTGCAGATGTAATCGACATACTTGATTATGTCCGTCTGTTCCCCAGTTCGATTGCATCACTCTCAGGTATCAATGTATTGTGGTGAGGACAGAACCCCTCCGTCCGAGCCTACCAGGGATCGAACCTGGAATCTCCGGTTCCGTAGACCGGCGCTTTATCCATATAAGCCATAGGCCCACCTATTGTTCAGCTGTCAGGTAATGATTGCCACACGTCGCAGTCCCGTCGCGTCCGATGTTTCACTATGCATTTGTTACTTGTTCACAGGAAGTTATTGCCAATCCATGTTGCTCTTATTCATTGATTCATGAAAACAGTTGAGGACACAGGACACAAAGTGCAGTCTATCAATGGTGCACCAAGCAACTTCGGCTCTGTCATCACTTCGGTTTTGAAGCATGGAGCTAATTGGCACTATGTTGTACCATGGTTCAGTGATTCTGCATTCCAGTAATTTCCAGAGCCCTCCACCACCCTGGTGACATAGGTTACTGTGCCCTGGGTGTAAATTATGTAACAAGTCTACCATCAAGATAAGGGTTGAGACATGACAGTTTTTGGGCGGGGTCCCAGCGCGAAGCGCGTTCGGGGGCCCGCCCCCTAGGATTGCCCATGTCCGTGTGTGTGTGTGTGTGTGTGTGTGTGTGTGTGTGTGTGTGTGTGTGTGTGTGTGTGTGTGTCCGGTAACGGCAAAACGTTCATTATCCGCTAAACTAATTCGCTATGTTTGTCATATTAATTGTCCTATATTGCAAGGTAACTTGGTTTGGCTGAAAAAAATTCTTTGCGCACAAACGGTCAAAGTAAAGCTCCGCGTCCCCATGGACCGAGTCAACATCCAACCAACGCCTCTCGCGCTCATATTTGTTGCAACGGGTGCGCGTGATGAATACTTGAAGTAGGAATGGACGGCGCGTGCTAAATTGAACTTCCATAGTGTTCTGATGTTTGAACATCAAGATGCCACCAACACCAAGATTTGCCTTTCTGTTTTGCCAGATGAATACAATTCCACATTATGTATTGAATCAAAGTTCAAGATGCAAAGGGATAGCATGCCGAGTACATGCCGAGTTCTCCAGTTCGATGGCCGAAGTCCAGGTCTCCCCGCGCTTTTTTGCACCCTGTTTTGCCTTACATTGCTATGTACTATTGATATCAAACCTTAGAGGTTCACGTCTGCTGCGGGCGTGCAACTGAAGTGTTGCATGCTTGCCGACGGACCAAACAACTACAGTTTCACGGCAAAACAAGAATGCTTCAAGCTTGCTTTGTCATCAATTGCTTGACAGACGGATGCGGTAGTGCATTGGCGTTTAGCGTTACGATAAATGCCATTCGGTGACCGTTGGCGGCGCGTACTGCAGGTTGGTTTCGGGGCTACCTACCTGCTTGAGCTTGCACGCCAATCAACGACACCCTCAATGGCACCTTTTCACTCTCTCACACTCTTGCGCGTACTAGAGTTTCCCTTGTAAAGCAACCGGCCCATACGGATTATAGGGGGCCCCGCCCTTTTCCGGCTTCGAGGAAGCCGACCCCCTACTTGTCAGTTGAAAGGTTTACAGTCTGCTGTAATTTCACTGTGACCGCCCCAAACGGGCTGCAATTTGAGCTTCTCACAGTGTACATATACTTTGTAGCCGTTACATGGTGACCCGTACCCCGACCGGTGTTCTAACCGGCCAAGAAAGCTCTTAGGAGCCTCACCTCATCAACCCCTACCATGGACTGTGCACCCATCCTCCGTCCTTCCTCCGTTCATACTGGATTTACCATCCCTTTAGGTGAATATGATACTCCAGATCTTTGGGGTGCAAAATCCATGTGTAGCCGTCCGGAGCTGTAGTAGTGTCTGCACTCCATGTACACACCTCCCCCTATTCGTTTTTTGCCAATAGCTTAGTTCCGAAGGAACGTAGTGATCGTAGGAACTGAGCAAGGTTTGGTACGGCATAGTAACGGCTGACTGAAGCGATATGTTTCGCACTCTCTCCTGTTTCAGGCATTCTGCTGTTCACAGTAGAGAGCACTCACATCACTGTGAGTGACCACTTTCCATCCCTTTGTTGCCCGAGCCTCCCTGGCTCGTTCTCTCCCCGCCCATGGTCACCATCCTCCTCAGTGCTGGCGGCGGCTGGCAGCGGCGGCCGTGAAGGCCGTAACCGGGCCCGACACTGGGCGGCGCCCGTGACGGGGTTTTTCTTGGAGGACGCAGGGGGGGTGGGTGGGGGGGCGCAAGAGCGGGGTCTGTCGAAGACGGCTGTTGCTGGCGGACCGGGAACAGCCATCCGCCCCACGGGGCCATAGGCGGCAAGGGCCAGCCCTCCGCCGGGTTGGGGTGTGTTGGTAGAGTGGCCGCTTCTTGCGGGTCACTGTTGCTGGCCGGGGGGCGGTGGGGTTTTTGGCTTGTGGCTCCTGTTCCCGTTTTTCCCGCCGCGCTTGCCCTGGCTGGGTTTTTTTCCGTTTCGGGAAGCATGGGGCGGTTTTCCCCTGCCCGCGTTGGCGGTTGGCGCCGGGGGCTGTTCTGGGTGTTCTTGGCCGGGTGGCTGCGTCGGGTCGTGCTGTCTGTGCTCGCTCGCTCGTCGTCGCGCGCCGCTCGATTTCGTTTGCCTTGTTCGCCGTCTTGGTGCGGCGTTCACTCTTGGCGGTGCCGTTGGGTGCCGTCCTGGTGCGCCCTGCTGGGGCGCTGACTTCGTTTTCTGGCTGGGCGCGCGGCGACACGTGTCGCTTGGTTCTTTGCTTTTTGCTGGTGTGGGTGCTCTCTGCAGTGTAAATGGTCCATCGTCAGGCCGCTTCCTTCGCCAAAATGTGTGGTGCATCTTGCCGTCAGCTCGTTACAGCAAAAAGCGGAAGTCAGCCGATAGAGTACCAAACTCGATGTTTAATGAATGAATGAATGTTACAGCGGACCCCAACGGATCATCGGTTTTATACAGAGCAAGCCCCAGTAGGCCCCACCGCCAAGGCGGCAGGTCACCTCCACACCACACAACGCCGCACCCAGAGAAAACACACCGGCCATAACCCCAACCAGTCAGACACCGAAGCAAGCAGAGGCGCGCAGCGGGGCAACACTACCAAAGGATAGGCACAGCAGCGGGCATAATCCCCAGAAGTGGATAAAGCCAAGCAACAGGGGAGGTCGCCCACAACAGCACCCCATTACCCAGCTACCACCACCTCTGAGGCACCCAACAAGTCAGCCGATAGAGTACCAAACTCGATGTTGTTGTAAGTACGTAGCTTGTTCAACACATTAGGCGACCACATAAGTTTTGCCCTTCATGCACACCGAATTCTACTGTGTGCCATGCCAGATGTGCCCATGGCTGAGTGGCCAATAGCTGACGCTTGGATATGATTGTGTGGGATAGGGGGTTCAGCTTCACCCGTGGCCACTAACCTGGCAGTCCCTACCTTCCCCGGTATTTCGGGGCACCCTCATCCGGTCTCCATGCCGACTTCTCCGAAATCAGTGCTCTTCCCGGTTCAGCACCCACCACCGGCATCCAGCGGAATCTGCCAAATCAACTAAGGCGTCAACTCTGCTCCTGGTCAGCTCGCAGGTCACTTCAATCGGGTCCTTCACCGTCCATCGACATGGGGCACCCATGCCCTCTTACTATCGAGGGTCTTTGGCCCGCACACGGTCGGGGTCGAACCTGGAACTCCAGGGCATATATGTCGTGCCATAACAGTCGTGCCAGAAGCATATGGATGTTGACCACAGCCTTGGCCAAGTGTGTGGGTCAAATTAGAAATGTAACTTGGATGTGTACAGTAGTAATCGAAGCCAAAACTACTGTAGCTACGTATAACTAACGATTTACGGTTGAGATGCTCACATCAACTTACAGCCCAGAGGATGTCTTGCACATGAATTCACACCCCTAATAAAGTCTATTAATGGTTCAGCGTAGCTATGAGTTTGTCCTTAGATAAAGGACACAAGGATGTGTGAAGTGTAAATACGGATTTACAAAATCCCTGTTTGCTGATACTTGTTTGAATTTGGACCAATCAATGCATGCTGAGATAAACAATATTTACAAGTAGACATTGAACTGTACTCACCGTCATGTGTCATCAATGCCGGATGTTTTGATTGATGACGGAACGGATCTACCGTACCGCCCTGTTGATTAGTCAAGAGTACCCATAGCGTTGTTCAGTTTGATGAGCAATGATATGAGATCACCGATTGGATCCATGCAGCACCAGTGGTATAGTGGTAGCATAGGTCCTTGCCACGGACCAGACCCGAGTTCGATTCTCGGCTGGTGCAAATTCCTATAACATATTATAGGCAATTGTACTATATTTTGTTCCTTCATGCATGGAAAAACTTAGTCCATGGTTCGCCGCTGCGGGAATCGAACCCGGCCTCCCGCGTTCTTATCATTGACAGGCGGATACTGACCACTATACTACAGCGACAATGCTCATCAATCTATACTTTCGCTACCGGACTCGAACCGCGGTCTCGAGAGTGAGAATCTCGTATCCTAACCGCCTAGACTATAGCGAATTGAGATATCAAGATAACATAAAATATCGACACATATTCAATGCTCGAATACTTTTGAACACTCATGCACGCATATGAGAGTTGCATTCAGTTGCAGCTACGCAGTTTCCGTATGGAACGATAACCTGGACATTGCAGTTACTTTCACTGCCATACGGTAACTTATGTCCTCACCCGGATTCGAGCCGGGTCTTCACGGCCACAACATGATGTACTAACCACTATACGATGAGGACTCTGCAATGCATATACCTGACATCTCGGCCATCTATTACAAACACTAGATGACTCGTGCGGTTGTTACCTATGAGTTTTGGAACTTCTTCCTTACAGTCAAGCCCGGTTAGCTCAGTCGGTAGAGCGCAAGGCTCTTAACCTTGTGGTCGTGGGTTCGAGCCCACATTGGCGAAGAGTGTTTAATTGTGTTACATATGTATATCAAGTTTTATACGTGTGTGGTATAACGATACATGACATTCACTCATGTAACAAGGCACACTTTATATCCTATGTTGAGGTGCATGATTGGGATTTAGGGGTTTGCACAAGCACACATCTACTTTATTTAGGTTTTGGTCAGTTCTGCTCTAACGCCTGCCTCATCATCTCCTCCATATTTGCATTGGACTTGCAGATGTAATCGACATACTTGATTATGTCCGTCTGTTCCCCAGTTCCGATTGCATCACTCTCAGGTATCAATGTATTTGTGTGAGGACAGAACCCCTCCCGAGCCTACCAGGGATCGAACCTGGAATCTCCGGTTCCGTAGACCGGCGCTTTATCCATTAAGCCATAGGCCCACCTATTGTTCAGCAGTCAGGTAATGATTGCCACACGTCGCAGTCCCGTCGCGTCGATGTTTCACTGTGCATTTGTTACTTGTTCACAGGAACTTATTGCCAATCCATGTTGCTCTTATTCATTGATTCATGAAAACAGTTGAGGACACAGGACACAAAGTGCAGTCTATCAATGGTGCACCAAGCAACTTCGGCTCTGTCATCACTTCGGTTTTGAAGCATGGAGCTAATTGGCACTATGTTGTACCATGGTTCAGTGGATTCTGCATTCCAGTAATTTCCAGAGCCCCTCCACCACCCTGGTGACATAGGTTACTGTGCCCTGGGTGTAAATTATGTAACAAGTCTACCATCAAGATAAGGGTTGAGACATGACAGTTTTCAGTTGAAAGGTTTACAGTCTGCTGTAATTTCACTGTGACCGCCCCCAAACGGGCTGCAATTTGAGCTTCTCACAGTGTACATACTTGTAGCCGTTACATGGTGGACCCGTACCCCGACCGGGTGTTCTAACCGGCCAAGAAAGCTCTTAGGAGCCTCACCTCATCAACCCCTACCATGGACTGTGCACCCATCCTCCGTCCTTCCTCCGTTCATACTGGATTTACCATCCCTTTAGGTGAATATGATACTCCAGATCTTTGGGGTGCAAAATCCATGTGTAGCCGTCCGGAGCTGTAGTAGTGTCTGCACTCCATGTACACACTCCCCTATTCGTTTTTTGCCAATAGCTTAGTTCCGAAGGAACGTAGTGATCGTAGGAACTGAGCAAGGTTTGGTACGGCATAGTACGGCTGACTGAAGCGATATGTTTCGCACTCTCTCCTGTTTCAGGCATTCTGCTGTTCACAGTAGAGAGCACTCACATCACTGTGAGTGACCACTTTCCATCCCTTTGTTGCCCGAGCCTCCCCTGGCTCGTTCTCCCCGCCATGGTCACCATCCTCCTCAGTGCTGGCGGCGGCTGGCAGCGGCGGCCGTGAAGGCCGGTAACCGGGCCCGACACTGGCGGCGCCCGTGACGGGGTTTTTCTTGGGAGGACGCAGGGGGGGTGGGGGTGGGGGGGGGCGCGGGTCTGTCGGAAAGACGGCTGTGCTGGCGGACCGGGAACAGCCATCCGCCCACGGGGCCATAGGCGGCAAGGGCCAGCCCTCCGCCGGGTTGGGGGTGTGTTGGTAGAGTGGCCGCTTCTTGCGGGTCACTGTTGCTGGCCGGGGGGGCGGTGGGGTTTTTTGGCTTGTGGCTCCTGTTCCCGTTTTTTCCCGCCGCGCTTGCCCTGGCTGGGCTTTTCCGTTTCGGGAAGCATGGGGCGGTTTTCCCCCTGCCCGCGTTGGCGGTTGGCGCCGGGGGCTGTTCTGGGGTGTTCTTGGCGGGTGGCTGCGTCGGGTCGTGGCTGTCTGTGCTCGCTCGCTCGTCGTCGCGCGCCGCTCGATTTCGTTTGCCTTGTTCGCCGGTCTTGGTGCGGCGTTCACTCTTGGCGGTGCCGTTGGGTTGCCGTCCTGGTGCGCCCTGCTGGGGCGCTGACTTCGTTTTCTGGCTGGGCGCGCGGCGACACGTGTCGCTTGTTTCTTTGCTTTTTGCTGGTGTGGGTGCTCTCTGCAGTGTAAATGGTCCATCGTCAGGCCGCTTCCTTCGCCAAAATGTGTGGTGCATCTTGCCGTCAGCTCGTTACAGCAAAAGCGGAAGTCAGCCGATAGAGTACCAAACTCGATGTTTAATGAATGAATGAATGTTACAGCGGACCCCAACGGGATCATCGGTTTATACCAGAGCAAGCCCCAGTAGGCCCACCGCCAAGGCGGCAGGTCACCCACACCACAACGCCGCACCCAGAGAAAACACACCGGCCATAACCCCAACCAGTCAGACACCGAAGCAAGCAGAGGCGCGCAGCGGGCAACACTACCAAAGGGATAGGCACAGCAGCGGGCATAATCCCCAGAAGTGGATAAAGCAAGCACAGGGAGGTCGCCCACACAGGCACGCCATTACCAGCTACCACCACCTCTGAGGCACCCAACAAGTCAGCGATAGAGTACCAAACTCGATGTGTTGTAAGTACGTAGCTTGTCAACACATTAGGCGACCACATAAGTTTGCCCTTCATGCACCGAATTCTACTGTGTGCCATGCCAGATGTGGCCCATGGCTGAGTGGGCCAATAGCTGACGCTTGGATATGATTGTGTGGGATAGGGGGGTTCAGCTTCACCCGTGGCCACTAACCTGGGCAGTGCCCTACCTTCCCCGGTATTTCGGTGCACCTCATCCGGTCTCCATGCGACTTCTCCGAAATCAGTGCTCTTCCCGGTTCAGCACCCACCACCGGCATCCAGCGGAATCTGCCAAATCAACTAAGGCGTCAACTCTGCTCCTGTCAGCTTCGCAGGTCACTTCAATCGGGTCCTTCACCGTCCATCGACATGGGGCACCCATGCCCTCTTACTATCGAGGGTCTTGGCCCGCACACGGTCGGGGTCGAACCTGGAACTCCAGGGCATATATGTCGTGCCATAACAGTCGTGCCAGAACCATATGGATGTTGACCACAGCCTTGGCCAAGTGTGTGGGTCAAATTAGAAATGTAACTTGGATGTGTACAGTATAATCGAAGCCAAAACTACTGTAGCTACGTATAACTAACGATTTACGGTTTTGAGATGCTCACATCACTTACAGCCCAGAGGATGTCTTGCACATGAATTCACACCCCTAATAAAGTCTATTAATGTTCAGCGGTAGCTATGAGTTTGTCCTTAGATAAAGGACACCAAGGATGTGTGAAGTGTAAATACGGATTTACAAAATCCCTGTTTGCTGATACTTGTTTGAATTTTGGACAATCAATGCATGCTGAGATAAACAATATTTACAAGTAGACATTGAACTGTACTCACCCGTCATGTGTCATCAATGCCGGATGTTTTGATTGATGACGGAACGGGATCTACCGTACGCCCTGTTGATTAGTCAAGGAGATACCCATAGCGTTGTTCAAGTTGATGAGCAATGATATGAGGATCACGATGATCCATGCAGCACCAGTGGTATAGTGGTAGCATAGGTCCTTGCCACGGACCAGACCCGAGTTCGATTCTCGCTGGTGCAAATCCTATAACATATTATAGGCAATTGTACTAATATTTTTGTTCCTTCATGCATGGAAAACTTAGTCCATGGTTCGCCGCTGCGGGAATCGAACCCGGCCTCACCGCGTTCTTATCATTGACAGCGGGATACTGACCACTATACTACAGCGACAATGCTCATCAATCTATACTTTCGCTACCGGGACTCGAACCCGGGTCTCGAGAGTGAGAATCTCGTATCCTAACCGCCTAGACTATAGCGAATTGAGATATCAAGATAACATAAAATATCGACACCATATTCAATGCTCGAATACTTTTGAACACTCATGCACGCATATGAGAGTTGCATTCCAGTTGCAGCTACGCAGTTTCCGGTATGGAACGATAACCTGGACATTGCAGTTACTTTCACTGCCATACGGGTAACTTATGTCCTCACCCGGATTCGAGCCGGGGTCTTCACGGCCACAACATGATGTACTAACCACTATACGATGAGGACTCTGCAATGCATACACCTGACATCTCGGCCATCTATTACAAACACTAAGATGACTCGTGCGGTTGTTACCTATGAGTTTTGGAACTTCTTCCTTACAGTCAAGCCCGGTTAGCTCAGTCGGTAGAGCGCAAGGCTCTTAACCTTGTGGTCGTGGGTTCGAGCCCCACATTGGGCGAAGAGTGTTTAATTGTGTTACATATGTATATCAAGTTTTATACGTGTGTGGGGTATAACGATACATGACATTCACTCATGTAACAAGGCACACTTTATATCCTATGTTGAGGTGCATGATTGGGGATTTAGGGGTTTGCACAAGCACACATCTACTTTATTTAGGTTTTGGTCAGGTTCTGCTCTAACGCCTGCCTCATCATCTCCTCCATATTTGCATTGGACTTGCAGATGTAATCGACATACTTGATTATGTCCGTCTGTTCCCCAGTTCCGATTGCATCACTCTCAGGTATCAATGTATTTGTGGTGAGGACAGAACCCTCCGTCCGAGCCTACCAGGGATCGAACCTGGAATCTCCGGTTCCGTAGACCGGCGCTTTATCCATTAAGCCATAGGCCCACCTATTGTTCAGCAGTCAGGTAATGATTGCCACACGTCGCAGTCCCGTCGCGTCCGATTTTCACTGTGCATTTGTTACTTGTTCACAGGAACTTATTGCCAATCCATGTTGCTCTTATTCATTGATTCATGAAAACAGTTGAGGACACAGGACACAAAGTGCAGTCTATCAATGGGGCCACAAGCAACTTCGGCTCTGTCATCACTTCGGTTTTGAAGCATGGAGCTAATTGGCACTATGTTGTACCATGGTTCAGTGGATTCTGCATTCCAGTAATTTCCCAGAGCCCTCCACCACCCTGGTGACATAGGTTACTGTGCCCTGGGTGTAATTATGTAACAAGTCTACCATCAAGATAAGGGTTGAGACATGACAGTTTTCAGTTGAAAGGTTTACAGTCTGCTGTAATTTCACTGTGACCGCCCCCAAACGCGGCTGCAATTTGAGCTTCTCACAGTGTACATACTTTGTAGCCGTTACATGGTGGACCCGTACCCCGACCGGGTGTTCTAACCGGCCAAGAAAGCTCTTAGGAGCCTCACCTCATCAACCCCTACCATGACTGTGCACCCATCCTCCGTCCTTTCCGTTCATACTGGATTTACCATCCCTTTAGGTGAATATGATACTCCAGATCTTTGGGGTGCATGTGTGTAGCCGTCCGGAGCTGTAGTAGTGTCTGCACTCCATGTACACACCTCCCCTATTCGTTTTTTTCCAATAGCTTAGTTCCGAAGGAACGTAGTGATCGTAGGAACTGAGCAAGGTTTGGTAGGCATAGTACGGCTGACTGAAGCGATATGTTTCGCACTCTCTCCTGTTTCAGGCATTCTGCTGTTCACAGTAGAGGCACTCACATCACTGTGAGTGACCACTTTCCACCCCTTTGTTGCCCGAGCCTCCCCTGGCTCGTTCTCCCCGCCCATGGCTCACCATCCTCCTCAGTGCTGCGCGCGGCTGGCAGCGGCGGCCGTGAAGGCCGGTAACCGGGCCGACACTGGGCGGCGCCCGTGACGGGTTTTTGTGGAGGACGCAGGGGGGGTGGGTGGGGGGGCGCAAGAGCGCGGGTCTGTCGGAAAGACGGCTGTGCTGGCGGACCGGGAACAGCCATCCGCCCCACGGGGCCATAGCGGCAAGGGGCCAGCCCTCCGCCGGGTTGGGGGGTGTTTGGTAGAGTGGCCGCTTCTTGCGGGTCACTGTTGCTGGCCGGGGGGCGGTGGGTTTTTGGCTTGTGGCTCCTGTTCCCGTTTTTTCCCGCCGCGCTTGCCCTGGCTGGTTTTTCCGTTTCGGAAGCATGGGGCGTTTTCCCCCCTGCCCGCGTTGGCGGTTGGCGCCGGGGGGCTGTTCTGGGGTGTTCTTGGCCGGGTGGCTGCGTCGGGTCGTGGCTGTCTGTGCTCGCTCGCTCGTCGTCGCGCGCCGCTCGATTTCGTTTGCCTTGTTCGCCGGTCTTGGTGCGGCGTTCCTCTTGGCGGTGCCGTTGGTTGCCGTCCTGGTGCGCCCTGCTGGGGCGCTGACTTCGTTTCTGGCTGGGCGCGCGGCGACACGTGTCGCTTGTTTCTTTGCTTTTGCTGGTGTGGGGGCTCTCTGCAGTGTAAATGGGTCCATCGTCAGGCCGCTTCCTTCGCCAAAATGTGTGGTGCATCTTGCCGTCAGCTCGTTACAGCAAAAGCGGAAGTCAGCCGATAGAGTACCAAACTCGATGTTGAATGAATGAATGAATGTTACAGCGGACCCCAACGGATCATCGGTTTATACCAGAGCAAGCCCCAGTAGGCCCCACGCCAAGGCGGCAGGTCACCTCCACACCACAACGCCGCACCAGAGAAAACACACCGGGCCATAACCCCAACCAGTCAGACACCGAAGCCAAGCAGAGGCGCGCAGCGGGGCAACACTACCAAAGGGATAGGCACAGCACGGGCATAATCCCCAGAAGTGGATAAAGCCAAGCACAGGGGAGGTCGCCCACACAGGCACCCCATTACCCAGCTACCACCACCTCTGAGGCACCCAACAAGTCAGCCGATAGAGTACCAAACTCGATGTTGTTGTAAGTACGTAGCTTGTCAACACATTAGGCGACCACATAAGTTTTGCCCTTCATGCACCCGAATTCTACTGTGTGCCATGCCAGATGTGGCCCATGGCTGAGTGGCCAATAGCTGACGCTTGGATATGATTGTGTGGGATAGGGGGGTTCAGCTTCACCCGTGGCCACTAACCTGGCAGTCCCTACCTTCCCCGGTATTTCGGGGCACCCTCATCCGGTCTCCCATGCCGACTTCTCCGAAATCAGTGCTCTTCCCGGTTCAGCACCACCACCGGCATCCAGCGGAATCTGCCAAATCAACTAAGGCGTCAACTCTGCTCCTGTCAGCTCGCAGGTCACTTCAATCGGTCCTTCACCGTCCATCGACATGGGGCACCCATGCCCTCTTACTATCGAGGGTGGCCCGCACACGGTCGGGGTCGAACCTGGAACTCCGGGCATATATGTCGTGCCATAACAGTCGTGCCAGAAGCATATGGATGTTGACCACAGCCTTGGCCAAGTGTGTGGGTCAAATTAGAAATGTAACTTGGATGTGTACAGTAGTAATCGAAGCCAAAACTACTGTAGCTACGTATAACTAACGATTTACGGTTTGAGATGCTCACATCACTTACAGCCCAGAGGATGTCTTGCACATGAATTCACACCCCTAATAAAGTCTATTAATGGTTCAGCGGTAGCTATGAGTTTGTCCTTAGATAAAGGACACCAAGGATGTGTGAAGTGTAAATACGGATTTACAAAATCCCTGTTTGCTGATACTTGTTTGAATTTTGGACCAATCAATGCATGCTGAGATAAACAATATTTACAAGTAGACATTGAACTGTACTCACCCGTCATGTGTCATCAATGCCGGATGTTTTGATTGATGACGGAACGGGATCTACCGTACCGCCCTGTTGATTAGTCAAGGAGTACCCATAGCGTTGTTCAGTTTGATGAGCAATGATATGAGGATCACCGATTGGATCCATGCAGCACCAGTGGTATAGTGGTAGCATAGGTCCTTGCCACGGACCAGACCCGAGTTCGATTCTCGGCTGGTGCAAATTCCTATAACATATTATAGGCAATTGTACTATATTTTTGTTCCTTCATGCATGGAAAACTTAGTCCATGGTTCGCCGCTGCGGGGAATCGAACCCCGGCCCCGCGTTCTTATCATTGACAGGCGGGATACTGACCACTATACTACAGCGACAATGCTCATCAATCTATACTTTCGCTACCGGGACTCGAACCCGGGTCTCGAGAGTGAGAATCTCGTATCCTAACCGCCTAGACTATAGCGAATTGAGATATCAAGATAACATAAAATATCGACACCATATTCAATGCTCGAATACTTTTGAACACTCATGCACGCATATGAGAGGTTGCATTCCAGTTGCAGCTACGCAGTTTCCGTATGGAACGATAACCTGGACATTGCAGTTACTTTCACTGCCATACGGGTAACTTATGTCCTCACCCGGATTCGAGCCGGGGTCTTCACGGCCACAACATGATGTACTAACCACTATACGATGAGGACTCTGCAATGCATACACCTGACATCTCGGCCATCTATTACAAACACTAAGATGACTCGTGCGGTTGTTACCTATGAGTTTTGGAACTTCTTCCTTACAGTCAAGCCCGGTTAGCTCAGTCGGTAGAGCGCAAGGCTCTTAACCTTGTGGTCGTGGGTTCGAGCCCCACATTGGGCGAAGAGTGTTTAATTGTGTTACATATGTATATCAAGTTTTATACGTGTGTGGGTATAACGATACATGACATTCACTCATGTAACAAGGCACACTTTATATCCTATGTTGAGGTGCATGATTGGGGATTTAGGGGTTTGCACAAGCACACATCTACTTTATTTAGGTTTTGGTCAGGTTCTGCTCTAACGCCTGCCTCATCATCTCCTCCATATTTGCATTGGACTTGCAGATGTAATCGACATACTTGATTATGTCCGTCTGTTCCCCAGTTCCGATTGCATCACTCTCAGGTATCAATGTATTTGTGGTGAGGACAGAACCCCTCCGTCCGAGCCTACCAGGGATCGAACCTGGAATCTCCGGTTCCGTAGACCGGCGCTTTATCCATTAAGCCATAGGCCCACTATTGTTCAGCAGTCAGGTAATGATTGCCACACGTCGCAGTCCCGTCGCGTCCGATGTTTCACTGCATTTGTTACTTGTTCACAGGAACTTATTGCCAATCCATGTTGCTCTTATTCATTGATTCATGAAAACAGTTGAGGACACAGGACACAAAGTGCAGTCTATCAATGGGTGCACCAAGCAACTTCGGCTCTGTCATCACTTCGGTTTTGAAGCATGGAGCTAATTGGCACTATGTTGTACCATGGTTCAGTGGATTCTGCATTCCAGTAATTTCCAGAGCCCTCCACCACCCTGGTGACATAGGTTACTGTGCCCTGGGTGTAAATTATAACAAGTCTACCATCAAGATAAGGGTTGAGACATGACAGTTTTCAGTTGAAAGGTTTACAGTCTGCTGTAATTTCACTGTGACCGCCCCCAAACGGGCTGCAATTTGAGCTTCTCACAGTGTACATACTTTGTAGCCGTTACATGGTGGACCCGTACCCCGACCGGGTGTTCTAACCGGCCAAGAAAGCTCTTAGGAGCCTCACCTCATCAACCCCTACCATGGACTGTGCACCCATCCTCCGTCCTTCCTCCGTTCATACTGGATTTACCATCCCTTTAGGTGAATATGATACTCCAGATCTTTGGGGTGCAAAATCCATGTGTAGCCGTCCGGAGCTGTAGTAGTGTCTGCACTCCATGTACACACCTCCCCTATTCGTTTTTTGCCAATAGCTTAGTTCCGAAGGAACGTAGTGATCGTAGGAACTGAGCAAGGTTTGGTACGGCATAGTACGGCTGACTGAAGCGATATGTTTCGCACTCTCTCCTGTTTCAGGCATTCTGCTGTTCACAGTAGAGAGCACTCACATCACTGTGAGTGACCACTTTCCATCCCTTTGTTGCCCGAGCCTCCCCTGGCTCGTTCTCCCCGCCCATGGTCACCATCCTCCTCAGTGCTGGCGGCGGCTGGCAGCGGCGGCCGTGAAGGCCGGTAACCGGCCCGACACTGGGCGGCGCCCGTGACGGGGTTTTTCTTGGGAGGACGCAGGGGGGTGGGGTGGGGGGGGCGCAAGAGCGGGGTCTGTCGGAAAGACGGCTGTGCTGGCGGACCGGGAACAGCCATCCGCCCCACGGGCCATAGGCGGCAAGGGGCCAGCCCTCCGCCGGGTTGGGGTGTGTTGGTAGAGTGGCCGCTTCTTGCGGGTCACTGTTGCTGGCCGGGGGGGCGGTGGGTTTTTTGGCTTGTGGCTGTTCCCGTTTTTTCCCGCCGCGCTTGCCCTGGCTGGGCTTTTCCGTTTCGGGAAGCATGGGGCGGTTTTCCCCCTGCCCGCGTTGGCGGTTGGCGCCGGGGGGCTGTTCTGGGGTGTTCTTGGCCGGTGGCTGCGTCGGGTCGTGGCTGTCTGTGCTCGCTCGCTCGTCGTCGCGCGCGCTCGATTTCGTTTGCCTTGTTCGCCGGTCTTTGGTGCGGCGTTCACTCTTGGCGGTGCCGTTGGGTTGCCGTCCTGGTGCGCCTGCTGGGGCGCTGACTTCGTTTTCTGGCTGGGCGCGCGCGACACGTGTCGCTTGTTTCTTTGCTTTTGCTGGTGTGGGTGCTCTCTGCAGTGTAAATGGTCCATCGTCAGGCCGCTTCCTTCGCCAAAATGTGTGGTGCATCTTGCCGTCAGCTCGTTACAGCAAAAGCGGAAGTCAGCCGATAGAGTACCAAACTCGATGTTTAATGAATGAATGAATGTTACAGCGGACCCCAACGGGATCATCGTTTATACCAGAGCAAGCCCCAGTAGGCCCACCGCCAAGGCGGCAGGTCACCTCCACACCACAACGCCGCACCCAGAGAAAACACACCGGGCCATAACCCCAACCAGTCAGACACCGAAGCAAGCAGAGGCGCGCAGCGGGCAACACTACCAAAGGATAGGCACAGCAGCGGGCATAATCCCCAGAAGTGGATAAAGCCAAGCAGGGGAGGTCGCCCACACAGGCACCCATTACCCAGCTACCACCACCTCTGAGGCCCAACAAGTCAGCGATAGAGTACCAAACTCGATGTTGTTGTAAGTACGTAGCTTGTCAACACATTAGGCGACCACATAAGTTTTGCCCTTCATGCACCCGAATTCTACTGTGTGCCATGCCAGATGTGGCCCATGGCTGAGTGGCCAATAGCTGACGCTTGGATATGATTGTGTGGATAGGGGGGTTCAGCTTCACCCGTGGCCACTAACCTGGCAGTCCCTACCTTCCCCGGTATTTCGGGGCACCCTCATCCGGTCCCATGCCGACTTCTCCGAAATCAGTGCTCTTCCCGGGTTCAGCACCCACCACCGGCATCCAGCGGAATCTGCCAAATCAACTAAGGCGTCAACTCTGCTCCTGGTCAGCTCGCAGGTCACTTCAATCGGGTCCTTCACCGTCCATCGACATGGGGCACCCATGCCCTCTTACTATCGAGGGTCTTTGGCCCGCACACGGTCGGGGTCGAACCTGGAACTCCAGGCATATATGTCGTGCCATAACAGTCGTGCCAGAAGCATATGGATGTTGACCACAGCCTTGGCCAAGTGTGTGGTCAAATTAGAAATGTAACTTGGATGTGTACAGTAGTAATCGAAGCCAAAACTACTGTAGCTACGTATAACTAACGATTTACGGTTTGAGATGCTCACATCACTTACAGCCCAGAGGATGTCTTGCACATGAATTCACACCCCTAATAAAGTCTATTAATGGTTCAGCGGTAGCTATGAGTTTGTCCTTAGATAAAGGACACCAAGGATGTGTGAAGTGTAAATACGGATTTACAAAATCCCTGTTTGCTGATACTTGTTTGAATTTTGGACCAATCAATGCATGCTGAGATAAACAATATTTACAAGTAGACATTGAACTGTACTCACCCGTCATGTGTCATCAATGCCGGATGTTTTGATTGATGACGGAACGGGATCTACCGTACCGCCCTGTTGATTAGTCAAGGAGTACCCATAGCGTTGTTCAGTTTGATGAGCAATGATATGAGGATCACCGATTGGATCCATGCAGCACCAGTGGTATAGTGGTAGCATAGGTCCTTGCCACGGACCAGACCCGAGTTCGATTCTCGGCTGGTGCAAATTCCTATAACATATTATAGGCAATTGTACTATATTTTTTGTTCCTTCATGCATGGAAAACTTAGTCCATGGTTCGCCGCTGCGGGGAATCGAACCCCGGCCTCCCGCGTTCTTATCATTGACAGGCGGGGATACTGACCACTATACTACAGCGACAATGCTCATCAATCTATACTTTCGCTACCGGGACTCGAACCCGGGTCTCGAGAGTGAGAATCTCGTATCCTAACCGCCTAGACTATAGCGAATTGAGATATCAAGATAACATAAAATATCGACACCATATTCAATGCTCGAATACTTTTGAACACTCATGCACGCATATGAGAGGTTGCATTCCAGTTGCAGCTACGCAGTTTCCGTATGGAACGATAACCTGGACATTGCAGTTACTTTCACTGCCATACGGGTAACTTATGTCCTCACCCGGATTCGAGCCGGGGTCTTCACGGCCACAACATGATGTACTAACCACTATACGATGAGGACTCTGCAATGCATACACCTGACATCTCGGCCATCTATTACAAACACTAAGATGACTCGTGCGGTTGTTACCTATGAGTTTTGGAACTTCTTCCTTACAGTCAAGCCCGGTTAGCTCAGTCGGTAGAGCGCAAGGCTCTTAACCTTGTGGTCGTGGGTTCGAGCCCCACATTGGGCGAAGAGTGTTTAATTGTGTTACATATGTATATCAAGTTTTATACGTGTGTGGGTATAACGATACATGACATTCACTCATGTAACAAGGCACACTTTATATCCTATGTTGAGGTGCATGATTGGGGATTTAGGGGTTTGCACAAGCACACATCTACTTTATTTAGGTTTTGGTCAGGTTCTGCTCTAACGCCTGCCTCATCATCTCCTCCATATTTGCATTGGACTTGCAGATGTAATCGACATACTTGATTATGTCCGTCTGTTCCCCAGTTCCGATTGCATCACTCTCAGGTATCAATGTATTTGTGGTGAGGACAGAACCCCTCCGTCCGAGCCTACCAGGGATCGAACCTGGAATCTCCGGTTCCGTAGACCGGCGCTTTATCCATTAAGCCATAGGCCCACCTATTGTTCAGCAGTCAGGTAATGATTGCCACACGTCGCAGTCCCGTCGCGTCCGATGTTTCACTGTGCATTTGTTACTTGTTCACAGGAACTTATTGCCAATCCATGTTGCTCTTATTCATTGATTCATGAAAACAGTTGAGGACACAGGACACAAAGTGCAGTCTATCAATGGGTGCACCAAGCAACTTCGGCTCTGTCATCACTTCGGTTTTGAAGCATGGAGCTAATTGGCACTATGTTGTACCATGGTTCAGTGGATTCTGCATTCCAGTAATTTCCAGAGCCCTCCACCACCCTGGTGACATAGGTTACTGTGCCCTGGGTGTAAATTATGTAACAAGTCTACCATCAAGATAAGGGTTGAGACATGACAGTTTTCAGTTGAAAGGTTTACAGTCTGCTGTAATTTCACTGTGACCGCCCCCCAAACGGGCTGCAATTTGAGCTTCTCACAGTGTACATACTTTGTAGCCGTTACATGGTGGACCCGTACCCCGACCGGGTGTTCTAACCGGCCAAGAAAGCTCTTAGGAGCCTCACCTCATCAAACCCTACCATGGACTGTGCACCCATCCTCCGTCCTTCCTCCGTTCATACTGGATTTACCATCCCTTTAGGTGAATATGATACTCCAGATCTTTGGGGTGCAAAATCCATGTGTAGCCGTCCGGAGCTGTAGTAGTGTCTGCACTCCATGTACACACCTCCCCTATTCGTTTTTTTGCCAATAGCTTAGTTCCGAAGGAACGTAGTGATCGTAGGAACTGAGCAAGGTTTGGTACGGCATAGTACGGCTGACTGAAGCGATATGTTTCGCACTCTCTCCTGTTTCAGGCATTCTGCTGTTCACAGTAGAGAGCACTCACATCACTGTGAGTGACCACTTTCCATCCTTTGTTGCCCGAGCCTCCCCTGGCTCGTTCTCCCCGCCCATGGTCACCATCCTCCTCAGTGCTGGCGGCGGCTGGCAGCGGCGGCCGTGAAGGCCGGTAACCGGGCCCGACTGGGCGGCGCCCGTGACGGGGTTTTTCTTGGAGGACGCAGGGGGGTGGGGTGGGGGGGCGCAAGAGCGGGTCTGTCGGAAAGACGGCTGTGCTGGCGGACCGGGAACAGCCATCCGCCCCACGGGGCCATAGGCGGCAAGGGGCCAGCCCTCCGCCGGGTTGGGGGTGTGTTGGTAGAGTGGCCGCTTCTTGCGGGTCACTGTTGCTGGCCGGGGGCGGTGGGTTTTTTGCTTGTGGCTCCTGTTCCCGTTTTTTCCCGCCGCGCTTGCCCTGGCTGGGCTTTTCCGTTTCGGGAAGCATGGGGCGGTTTTCCCCCTGCCCGCGTTGGCGGTTGGCGCCGGGGGCTGTTCTGGGGTGTTCTTGGCCGGGTGGCTGCGTCGGGTCGTGGCTGTCTGTGCTCGCTCGCTCGTCGTCGCGCGCCGCTCGATTTCGTTTGCCTTGTTCGCCGGTCTTGGTGCGGCGTTCACTCTTGCGGCGGTGCCGTTGGGTTGCCGTCCTGGTGCGCCCTGCTGGGGCGCTGACTTCGTTTTCTGGCTGGGCGCGCGCGACACGTGTCGCTTGTTTCTTTGCTTTTTGCTGGTGTGGGTGCTCTCTGCAGTGTAAATGGTCCATCGTCAGGCCGCTTCCTTCGCCAAAATGTGTGGTGCATCTTGCCGTCAGCTCGTTACAGCAAAAGCGGAAGTCAGCCGATAGAGTACCAAACTCGATGTTGAATGAATGAATGAATGTTACAGCGGACCCCAACGGGATCATCGGTTTATACCAGAGCAAGCCCCAGTAGGCCCCACCGCCAAGGCGGCAGGTCACCTCCACACCACAACGCCGCACCCAGAGAAAACACACCGGGCCATAACCCCAACCAGTCAGACACCGAAGCAAGCAGAGGCGCGCAGCGGGCAACACTACCAAAGGGATAGGCACAGCAGCGGGCAATCCCCAGAAGTGGATAAAGCCAAGCACAGGGGAGGTCGCCCACACAGGCACCCCATTACCCAGCTACCACCACCTCTGAGGCACCCAACAAGTCAGCCGATAGAGTACCAAACTCGATGTTGTTGTAAGTACGTAGCTTGTCAACACATTAGGCGACCACATAAGTTTTGCCCTTCATGCACCGAATTCTACTGTGTGCCATGCCAGATGTGGCCATGGCTGAGTGGCCAATAGCTGACGCTTGATATGATTGTGTGGGATAGGGGGGTTCAGCTTCACCCGTGGCCACTAACCTGGCAGTCCCTACCTTCCCCGGTATTTCGGGGCACCTCATCCGGTCTCCCATGCCGACTTCTCCGAAATCAGTGCTCTTCCCGGGTTCAGCACCCACCACCGGCATCCAGCGGAATCTGCCAAATCAACTAAGGCGTCAACTCTGCTCCTGGTCAGCTCGCAGGTCACTTCAATCGGGTCCTTCACCGTCCATCGACATGGGGGCACCCATGCCCTCTTACTATCGAGGGTCTTTGGCCGCACACGGTCGGTCGGGTCGAACCTGGAACTCCAGGGGCATATATGTCGTGCCATAACAGTCGTGCCAGAACCATATGGATGTTGACCACAGCCTTGGCCAAGTGTGTGGGTCAAATTAGAAATGTAACTTGGATGTGTACAGTAGTAATCGAAGCCAAAACTACTGTAGCTACGTATAACTAACGATTTACGGTTTGAGATGCTCACATCACTTACAGCCCAGAGGATGTCTTGCACATGAATTCACACCCCTAATAAAGTCTATTAATGGTTCAGCGGTAGCTATGAGTTTGTCCTTAGATAAAGGACACCAAGGATGTGTGAAGTGTAAATACGGATTTACAAAATCCCTGTTTGCTGATACTTGTTTGAATTTTGGACCAATCAATGCATGCTGAGATAAACAATATTTACAAGTAGACATTGAACTGTACTCACCGTCATGTGTCATCAATGCCGGATGTTTTGATTGATGACGGAACGGATCTACCGTACCGCCTGTTGATTAGTCAAAGTACCCATAGCGTTTTCAGTTTGATGAGCAATGATATGAGGATCACCGATTGGATCCATGCAGCACCAGTGTATAGTGGTTAGCATAGGTCCTTGCCACGGACCAGACCCGAGTTCCGATTCTCGCTGGTGCAAATTCATTATAACATATTATAGGCAATTGTACTATATTTTTTGTTCCTTCATGCATGGAAAAACTTAGTCCATGGTTCGCCGCTGCGGGAATCGAACCCGGCTCCCGCGTTCTTATCATTGACAGGCGGGGATACTGACCACTATACTACAGCGACAATGCTCATCAATCTATACTTTCGCT